>CABFWO010004870.1:24894-56986 GCA_902155825.1 Timema genevievae
GGGGGGGGGGGGGAGGGGGTGCCAACTTCCTCCCTAGGCCATAAATATTATTAATAAAAACTTAAATCTTATATAATATAAAACAAATAATATAGGTTTTTCCACTGGCTACATTTTAAATCCAATATTATGACTTGATATTTAAAAGGTAGGAATGCACATTAAAAGTTCCCATAAAATTCCCGTTTCGAAAAAGATATATCTTTGATAGGTTATATTGTATAAAATGTGGTGGACAGATTAAATTTTAACTAATACTTCCTTACTGTTTGAAACATTTTAAAATAGAGGTACAAGAAAATAACATTAACTAGTAGCAACTACCATTCTTATGTTCAAGTGCATCAGTAGTTTTAAAGCTCTTAATACTATTAAGTGTTGTTTCACTTGAGACTGCACTTCAGAACACCTAGTACCACACCCAATTTCACCCAAAGTATCTTCGACATGAGCGGGATTTGAACTGACAAAGATACTAGAGCTGGTTAATAAACGAAATGAGACGAAATGCTTTAGTTATAGGAGACAAAGAACGAACTGTATTTTAACGGAATTTATTATTATTAGATTGCTACAAACGTGAATTTTCAATTTTCTGGATAAAACAATTCATTATTTATTTAAATGTACCCCATTTGGGCAAACGAGTCGTTAGTGGGGGTATGGGAGACCCCACGTAAGCCCTCCCCCCTTTCCAGTAAATGTCCAGGTGCGCCACTTCACAAACCTGTTCACATACCTAAAGAACACCTTGAATACTACTGACGTCACAACATTTAAACTCTATCTATTGTCAAACATATTATAGAACATGTTACAACATCAAACACACATCCTATGGCGGGGCAAGGGGCAAGTACACACCCCAGGTAATTTGATGAAGGGAGGTCCAAATATACCGACACAAAATATTATTAGTTAAAGGAGTAGCAAAGTTTTCTACGGGACACCTCCGTCTCACTGGCCGTTCGGGCTGTCCTAGGGATGAAGGAGGTTGAATTGAGAGGAAGGACTTTGCACACCAAACTGGTATTCGAACCCCGATCCTCCCGTCATCGGCAGTTTAGTGTATTGCGAGATTGACACCTTAGACTGTTTGGTCATAAAAGCAGTTAAGGTATTTAAATATTTAACAAATATAATAAATGAAAAACTAATTTAAAGTGTCCAATTAAAGAACTAATAATGAGAAAGCTGAATGCACTGAGAGCAAATGGCCGTGTAAAGCTTGTAAATATAGAAAACATTGCATGTACCTTGTGAGGCAACACGAAATGAAGAGCAGCCATTCTCTATGTATCCTGGCTTGTATCTCGACTGGAGACAGCTAATCTGAGTATCACGTGGGTATAACTCGCTGAGGAGAAATATTTGATAGGATCTAGAGTGTTGTTAGACGCGCACATTAATACTGGCTATCTGGTTACTAGGGGTTGGAGTGATGTTCATTAAGTTAAATACCCCTCAGGGTGAAGGGACGTGTCATGAGGGACCTGTGGAAGGGTGGAATAATGGAAATCACCACAACTGGGGGGTGCATCTTATCTTGTGGCGTTTTACAAGCCTACAGGGGGTTGATCAAACAAACTGTTAATATTCATTATTCAAGACAATTTACTGCATTATAAATATTATTCAAAATTAAGCGTGTTCCAGCAAAGCTCCAATATTGGCATACATATATACCTACGCATTTTCTAGTTCTGTTTGACATTTTCGGACGAATAAGAGTTTGGGGTTTAAATCAGGATCTTAATTAGTTTAACAATCAAGGCATTTTGACATTCAATTACTCATCAATTACATTTTAATTCCAATCAATTCATTTCATAACCACAAAACTCCTCATTTTCTACTTTTACTGGATTTATTTGTTCACCTTGCAATATATTTAAGGCCATAGGTTGTTTTTCAAAATCTCGAAAAGTGATTCAAGACAAGTGATCTAAGCATCCATAGCAAATGACTTCACTAGCCAAGTTGTCCCTTCTCTGAATCACTTGCTCCCAAACCCGTGGCTATCATTAAATGAGGAAAATGTGAAACTTTAATTTTTAAATCATAAACATGTGTTTTACAATTCAAATTTTAAATACAACATTTTTTGGTCGTCAAACCAGATCTTCTTCACTAAAAGCAGCAAATATGCTCCAAAGGCAATATCAACTGGTGACTTATTTATTCGATTTTTTTTGTGTTCTGTTAACAAAGAACAGCTGGAGGTTATTAAAACAATAAAGCTTTATAAAACGCCATTAGTAGCGCTTTGTTAGACAAATTCATAAGCAGAATAAACAGTTTGTATGCGCTTCTGCCAGAACTCCTGAGTAGGTCCACACAAAGATCGTGTTTCTAGACCTTAGAGAGTCCGTACCAGGGATTAACATACTAACTACTGAGGCTACCCTGGGTTCATAGGCCGGTGCCAAGTTTCCACTTTGTATGTATACCATTTGTTTTAACCAGCCCGTCAGTACTCATAGTGATAGAATATCTTATCACACTGAGACACTGGTGGGACAATGGTGTTAATACAAGTGGGACACTGGAGACAGTCAATAGTGTTAATACTGGTGGGACACTGGAGACAGTCAATAGTGTTAGTACTGGTGAAATACTGGAGACAGTCATTGGTGTTAATACTGGTGGGACACTGGAGACAGTCAATAGTGTTAATACTGGTGGGACACTGGAGACAGTCAATAGTGTTAGTACTGGTGAAACACTGGAGACAGTCAATAGTGTTAGTACTAGTGGGACACTGGAGACAGTCAATAGTGTTAGTACTGGTGAAACACTGGAGACAGTCACTGGTGTTAATAATGGTGGGACACTGGAGATAGTCAATAGTGTTAATACTGGTGGGACACTGGAGACAGTCAAGAGTGTTAGTACTGGTGGGACACTGGAGACAGTCAATAGTGTTAGTACTGGTGAAACACTGGAGACAGTCACTAGTGTTAATAATGGTGGGACACTGGTGACAGTCAATAGTGTTAATACTGGTGGGACACTGGAGACAATCAATAGTGTTAGTACTGGTGGGACACTGGTGACAGTCAATAGTGTTAGTACTAGTGGGACACTGGTTTTTATACTTGTGGGACACTGGTATTGATTCTTGTGGGACTCTGGTGTTGATACTTGTGGGACACTGGTGTTGATACTTGTGGGACATTGGTATTGATACTTGTGGGACTCTGGTGTTGATAATTGTTGGGCACTGGTGTTAATACTTGTGGGACGCTGGTGACCTGTTTAAAACAGAATTTTAGTTTTTGAATTGTATTATATATAAAAGTTACTTTTCCTTGTGTATGTCGCCGCTGCCATTTTATACTAATGAGAGTAATTACCCGACCCTCGACCTTATTACCACTGCAGTTTTAAAATCGGAGAGTTCTTCCATCAGTTTAGACAAGACGCTCATTATTTTCATAATTACGTTGCTCTGTTCAAATATACTAACGACATTTTTAAAATCCATCATCATTTCTTAATAAATCATTATTATTTATTTATATATAATGTATCTAAATAATCTGGATATTTGACTATTCCTTTTTTTCCCTTCCGTTAAGGAGGTTGAATTGTGTTTTCACTAATTAAAATGAATTTATCTTTTAAACATTGGTGGCTTGTGTATTTGAGCAAAGGTGAAAGTAAACACTCAACATTTTATTAACAATTATATAATATTTTATTTTAAAATAATCAATAAGTCTGTCTAAATATATGGGATAATTTACTACCCTAAACAATCTTGTTCTTCTATTGTGATTATCTCTTTTTTGATGTAATGTTTGCAACTGTGTCGTATGCGAGGCTTAAGATATGTTTTCTATGTATTACCGTCCAAACCCGATTCCAGGACAAACTACATTTTGTTGATTTCACTGGTCTCTTCTAGACAAGTTTATATAATACAATTAATTACCTTATAATTACTGTAACGTACTGCATATAGCATTGCAACATGTTACATCATACTACCCCCCTCAAGCGTCACGCAAAGGTTTTCCTCAAGAGTCAAACTACCGACTACATATGAAACCTCAATAGGTATAAACTTCCTGCAATAGTAAGCTTCTCTATTGTAGTCCTATGTAGACTGTCTTTAATATGAACAATATCAATCAAGAATGAAACTCCCCCACAATCACAAAATGTTCATGTACTTACCGCTTGTATTTCCTCTGGCTAGAACAACCTTCAAAACTGGAAAGTAACCTCGCGTCTTAAGTCGATGAGCAGGTAAGATAGAGCAGCCATGCGCCAACAGCTAAGGTTCCGAGTGGACAGGTCAAATCGGAACTGACTGAGACTATCAACTAAATGAAACTATCCTGGTGTCCGGCGTGCAAGACGAAACCAACCACCAACTCATCGCGTGATGTCTGTACGTCACCTCCACCAACCAAACGGATCTCTAACCTTCAAGAGAGGCCATGTCTTACGTCTTCAAGAGAAGTCATGTCTTAAACATATTTATTCATCGCCGTCTGGAGAAGCCCTGTCCTGGACTTAGACAATTTACAGGATGATGACGTATTGTGCTACATTTTTTTATCGAAGTTAATTTAATAGACTTGATTTATGGCTAATTCAATTTTGAATTAATATAATGTAATATTTTGGAATAAACCAAACTAAGCGTAAATTATTTACTAATTATTTTTATAAAACTAAATTTAATTATGAGATTGTTAATTCGTTTTGCCGCCACTTGGGTGCTAGTGTCAGTGAAGTCACGCATATATTAGATTGCCTCATTTATTAACTTGTTTTGTTAGAAGTATTAAATTTAAATTGGCAGAGTTTTGATAACTAAGTAAATGTAAATTCCTCCTTTTTTTTGTATAATGTTTTCATATTTAATTGTTATTCGAGTTAACTTAAAGTTTAGCTGATTGTTTGATTTAGACTAAATAATTTTCCAAAATATTCAATTAGACCAACTTATGGTTTAACTAGTCTTTTGTTAGTTTTTTTTATCAAGAAGATTTCTTGTTAACGACCTTCGTTGTGTCGAAATTTAATAGTCCCGCGGGAGTTTGACTTAATGCCGGAAAGCCAAACTCTCGTGTTCGTATAAATATCTGTGTGATATTTAAAATTAACTCTGTCTGTATTCAATGTGATGAAGCAGACACTTTGGTAACCATTTCAAAGATGCCCATCAAGCTCTCTTTTTTGTATTCAAATAAGTACCAGTCTAGATATTTATAAACATATGATTTGTTTAAATAGTCAAACATTTAAGGTTGTGTTGTCAATATTCACTGTTGTGAAGCTGACAGTGTAGTTTGGTCGAGTTATTGTCTCTTCCAGACAGACCAATTTGACTTAAATTTACATTTGATGTGGAAACATTCAAATGGTATGATTTTCAACATACTTCCGATGGATTTTTGAGGCCATGTAATTTATTGTTTCTGTTGTTATCTTGAATAAAACATTCATATTGTTATTTAATTGTTGCTAATGTCTTGCTTTCTTTGTAATTTATCTAATGTAAGCTTACCCCCACCTTCCTTTTAGACTAGAGTGGCCGTAGCTAAGAGGTAATAGAGTGGGTGGTAACATGCGCATGAAATATAATGCTATGATTTATTTGTTTTCCAACACACTTCACTTTGACTTGTAAGGCCATGCAATTTGTTTTAACTCTGTTTGTTACTGTGAATAAATAATTCAAATATTTCTTTAAACTCCAAAGGTTTTCCTTTTTCATATTATTATTATTTTAAGTCCCACCCTTCTCCTTTTTAGTCTATTGTGGCCGTAACTAAATAGAGTGAGAGTGGGGTGGTACAATACAAGGACACCCTGTGTACAAAAGATTCAGGGATATTGCCTTCAAACAGAAAGACTTAATGGAAGAAGAAATGACAGACTTGAGTACTTAGACGTAGACACCTCAGAAGAAATAGACTCGGAGACTGATAAAGAAGTGATTTGCGAAGAAGACATGCTGGTGATTTGGGTTGATAGTACAAAGACGATTCGACTAAATTATTACACATACGGGAGGTGACACTCTGAGAAGCTGAGAAGTGGCATCTCCGGGCATCCCGCCGTCCTGCAGAGGGACAGCCAACCTGGCATCACAATATTTGAGACACTACTGAAGTACATGAACTCGGGTGGGATTACAGCAGGAAACATGTAGTGTAGCAAGGAAAGGATAGCAGAGTCCGTCCAAGATGAGGAATAAAATTAATAACAGCTAAAGTAAATAATAAATAGGAATTAAGACAATTAGGCTAAAAGTTAAAGTTTTAGATAAACAAATAATTATTAAAAAGAAAAAAAATAGGAATAATATAAAGTAGAATGCAGAGCTTGGTTTACAGTTCCAGGTCATAGAACCCAGAAGAAGGAAAACCACCCACTTCCATGCTGCTCTCGCATTATCCACGGCTTCTTGTATGTACGCGTTAAATAAGTTAGGAAACTTGTTTTACACATTTCTATCTCTCCCCTTCTTCCTCACAATCAAACTCTTCATACATATTTTTTCATTCGTTGTTTATAGTTAAAATAAGAAACCTTCGTTTAATAAAGTTTTTAAGGGATTACTCTAAAAGCGGGGTGAGTAAGAAAACGATAAGTTGTCTTTCCTGTCATTGATGCTTTCTGTAAAGACTATAATTGAAGTATGGAACGCACTATTCTTATTTAACACAACGCACACGGTAAATATACAACAAGACTTTTACATGACGCCAACAAAAAGGGCAGTTTTAAAGAATGTATTCATGCGCCACACTATTGTGCACTCACACTGTTGGTTAAGAGATTAGGCTTAGACAAGCATGATATTTTAAATATGTTTTGACACTCCCACTAAATGAATGCTTGTTTATAGTCATACAAATGGTTAGAAATACAGTTTACTTGAGTATTTTTACTAATTAGCTCCAAAAACAAAAAATAATAGACAACTTTATATACATATTAATGTCAATGTAAAGCATTTATTAGTACTCCAGTTTTGTCATTCCGATTGCAGCACGGAGTCTCTGAAAACGATCACGTGGAAGAGGTTTGGTTAGTATATCTGCTAACTGGCCTTCAGAGGGTACATGCTTGATGTCAATCTCACCATACTCATACTTCTCACGTATGAAGTGGTAGCGTATGTCTATGTGTTTAGTTCTCTTGTGGAAATCTGGGTTTCACACCAGACACATTGCACTCTGATTACCAACTGCTAGAACTGTGGCCTCTCCCACTGTTTCCCCAATGTCAAGTAGAAGATGTCTAAGCCAGATTACTTCTTTGGCCGCAGTTGATGCAGTGATGTACTCAGCTTCTCTAATGGAACGGGAGACTGTTTGTTGACGTTGACTAGCCCATGTTATCGGGCCGTTGCTCAATTGAAAGAGGTATCCAGTTGTGGAACGTCGGGTGTCCAAATAGTTCCCGAAGTCAGAGTCCGAGAATGGGGGTGGATTCTCACTCCTTGTAAATTCAATGCTATAGCTGGATGTATCTTTTAAATATTTTAAGATGCGTTTGACTGCATTCCAATGACTTGGTCCATAGTTTGCCAAATATCTGCTCACGTTTCCAACTGCGTACATAATGTCTGGCCGACTAACTATTGCAGCTAACATTAAGCTGCCAACAGCTTCTCGATAGGGTACTTTTATTTCTGCATTTTCACCTTTGTTTGAACTCAAGTGATTGTGTGGATCAGCAGGCACATTGATTGGCTTAGAGTCTTCAAGATTAAATCTTTTGATTATTTGTTTGATATAGTTGGCCTAATGTAAAAATATCGATCCGTTCACATTATTTTGTTTTATTTCTAGACCCACAAAGTAATTTGGTTCACTGATTGTGACTTCAAAGGTTGTATTCAGTTCATCGAGTACAAGTTGTAGTGCAATTTTGTTTTCAGCCATGATCAGCCCATCATCAACATATAATGGAAGTAGAACCTTTGATTTATTGAAATCCCCTCGATAAACACATTTATCTGCAGTACTTTGGCCGAATCCAAAAATTTTCAGGAAAACGTCAAACTTTTCGTTCCAACAACGCGATGATTGTTTGAGGGCATATAGTGACTTTCTTAATTTGCAGACAAGGTTTTGGTCAATATTGATTCCATCTGGTGGAAGCATGTAGATATCTTCCTTGAGTTCACCATACAAAAATGCAGTTTTCACATCAAACTGCATGATTTCATATTTGTGTTGAGCTGCGATAGTGAATAGGACTCATATAAAGTCATACCGTGTTGTTGGAGAGTATGTGTCATTGTAGTCGACCCCTTATTTCTGTGCAAAACCTTTAGCACATAGCCTTGATTTATGTCGTGAAATGTTTCCGTCTCCGGTGCGTTTTACTTTGAAGACCCATTTTGAACCTATTGCATTTTTACCAGGAGGTAATGATACTAACGACCAGGTATTGTTCCAGCACATCCAAATCCTCTTTGATTGCATCAGTCCAATGCCTTGCATCGAAACTCTTCATTGCTTCCTCGTAGGTCTGTGGTACATCTATTTCCACTAGGGTAGCGTTTGGGAGGCCTGATGACATATCTTGGTCGCAACTCATAATTTGATTCAATGTGCCCAGGTTCTTCATCGTTCTGTTCAGGATGTTGAGGGCCTACGTCCTCCTGCTGAATTCTTTGATTGGAATGATGTGTGTTTTCTATCACTACTGGGACTACAAAGTTTCTTTGAGGAACTAAACTACTTGAATTTTCATTGAAAATCACATTTCTTGAGACTGTAATTTTACGTGTATTTTGATCCAGCAAAGGATAGTTGGTTGAGTTTCTATTATAGCCTACAAGGATGAGTTTCTTGCTCTTTGGCGCCAGTTTGTTTCGCAGTTCCTTTGGTACATGCATGCATGCCTCAGTGCCAAAGGTTCTTAGATGTGACATTACAGGCCTTTTTCCACTCCATATTTCATAGGGCGACGAGTTTGGTGCATAAGAGGATGTAGTCTTGTTTATAATATAAACAGCTGTGTTTACTGCCTCTGCCCAAAAATATGTTGGCATATCCTTTGCATATAACATTGAACGTGCACTTTCCATTATGGTTCTCATGTCACATTCGGCTCTACCATTTTACTCAGGAGTATAAGGTGCCGTTCTTTCAAACTCAATTCCATGTTTTGACATATACTCTTTCATTCCCTGATTACTGTATTCTGTCCCATTGTCAGTATGTAGGGTCTTAATAGAATATTCATATTTATTCTTGATCATCTTTGCAAAATCTTTGAAACACACAACAACATCCGCTTTGTGCTTGATGAAAAATACAACACGATAACTCGAACGATCATCCTTAAATAATACAAAATATTTAGCACCCTGAACTGATGGTGTGGACATTGGACCACACACGTTACTATAAATGAGTTCACCTGGTTTGGTCTTGGCATGCTTTCAGGGCGAAAACGGTAACCTGTCCTGTTTACCATACTGACACGACCCACAGAAGAAATCTTCAAGGTCATTAATATTTACACCTTCGACCAAGCCTTTGGTGACCATTTCACGCAGAGTTCTCTTATTTATATGTCCGAGTCTCTCGTGCCACAATTTTAGACTACCACTCGCAGTGAAATTTAGGCCTAATTCTTGATGTGGGATCACTGTACGACATAACATTCGATATGGATTGTTGGTTTCACGGACCGCACTTGATACTAGCTCACTGTTTTCATATACTTCTGCATATTTATCTTCCTTGAGGATCTTCATTCCTTTTACAGTTGTTACACCTTCAGAGAAAATACTTTGTCTTAGTTCAGGAATGTACAGCACATTTGTGATGATTGAGTCACACCAATTATCTTTGATCTATATTTTTATTTTGATGTTTCCTCTGCCCTTTACAGAAAGAGCTTGGTTGTTTCCAAGCACAACCCTCGTATTGTCCACAGTCTCTTCAAACTTATAAAAATAATCATGACGATTAGTAATGTGTGCAGAAGCACCATTGTCAATTGTCCAATTATCTTCTGTGGTGACTGCTGACATTAGCATAACATCCTGTTTCTCTGCACTGAATGCTGAGAAATGACCCTGTTGGGAACGGTCACTGTAGTGTTTTGCCGTCCGTTTTCTCGGGTTTTCTTGGGTGAACGACAGTCACTTGCGTAATGTCCTTTCCTTTGGCAATTATAGCACGTTATTCTTGGTTTTCCTGATCTATTCATTTGCTTTTGATTGTACTTTTGAGAGTTATTAAACTTTTGAAAATAGCTTTTCAAATTTGTCGAAGATGAAAATGCACTTTCCGAATGTTCATTTGATGTAAGACTGGTCTCTTCAGCCAAGAGACGTGCCGTCATATTTGGGATTGTCTGTCTAGCCTCGTCTAGTGAAAGTCAAGCTTGTCTGAAGTTTCAAAATTTGGGAGGTAGACTACCAAGAATTTTGGTCATTATAGTAACATTGCTGAGTTGTTCACCAGTCTCTCTCACATGTCGCGGGAGGTTTTCTATCTTGGCAATATGCTGAGCAATGGAGTTGTTGGCGTTCATCTTGTACTGATGAAAGCGTTCGTGGACTAGCATTTCTTTAGACGAGTCGCAATTTCCAACTAATGTGATCTGTGATAGTTCCATAGCTGTAGTGAGCGTAAACATAGCAACTGCATAATCTTTGTTCCACTTTTCTAGTTCCTTCTCTTTGTCTATGGTGCCTTTCGCATCATCAAATACTCCTTTTGCCCTTAGGGCACATTTCAGCTGAAATTTCCATTGATGATAATTATTGCCGTCAAGCTTATTTACGTGTGCCACGTCAATCTTTTCGGCCATTATTTCTACTTTGGTCTCGCGAATCATATAACTTCAAACATACGACACGAGGCTGTTTGTTGATCGCGCGAACCTTAAATGACGAATCACGTCGCTTACAGACGTGAACGTGAATTCACAAAACGTATTTGTGAACTACCCGACGGACAGTTTTTACGGAATATTACATGAATATGTACGCAGCTGTTGTGTGTCTGGGCCCATAACCTATAAAGATTATAATTGAAGTATGGAACACATTATTCTTATTTAACACAACTCACACGGTAATTGTACAACAAGACTATTACATGGCGCCAACAAGAAGGGCAGTTTTAAAGAAAGTATTCATGCGCCACACTATTGCGCACTCACACTGTTGGTTAAGAGGTTAGGCCTATACAAGCATGATATTTTAAATATGTTTCGACACTTTCATCCAGAGTGCTATCGACCAAGCTGAAGGGCGAAAAATACTTTTGAGTTGTGTTTCGTAAACAAAGAGGGCGATTGAGGTGCATTTGATGTAACAGGTTGTAGGCTAATTTATGTAAGCCTTCAGCAAATCAATGGAAAATGCCCTATTTAATTTTATGCTTAGCTGGATTGGTGTTTTTTTATTGGGTTTATATTAATATAACATTCTCGTATCTAAGCTTGTGTTTTCATAAAAAGCTTACAGAAATGATGAATTAGGCCTAGCTACTGTAGGTACGAGTATATAGACTTAGTTATATTTGTGCTCTATTTCTTTTAGTAACAACTAACGTTTTTAAATAAATAACTTTCATATATAGTAATAATAATTGATATAATTATGTAAATTCACTTTATATATATATATAGTGTATATTTATTTAACAGAAGATTTTGAAGAGAACAAGTGGTATAAACGATATTAAATGCTACGGCATGACAGTCTATTTTTTAGCTTTATATATCAATAACAAAAACAACTTATTGTCCATCATTTTGATATAAATAATTAATTGTTCATATACATTCACAATGAGCCTGTGTTAATTCAAACCTAACATAAGGACCGTGTTGTTTTAAAATTGGCCTCCAGCTGTCAACTCATTGGTTGAAGCAGAGTTTTCTTCCTTATGATTTTGGTAGAAAAAACAGAAAATTTCTGGAAGCGTTACTAGAATTCTAAAACATATCCCTACGCTAAAACATATGTTTTGAAATACCATATGTTATGCAGCTGTCACTCTAGACACGCAAAGCTTTGAAATAAAGAAAACTTATAATATTAAAAATAAATGTAAGTTTGAAATGTTTTAAATGAAAAAATAAATATTTCTTAAAATTATCTTTAAAAATCAAAATCAAAAATATATTTTTTAATTTTTATTAATAATATATTTTTATTTAATGGTTATATAGTATAATATGTTGGATGTGTAAGAACTTGACATGACTAAATGTTGTGATAAGGTGATAATTTTTATATTACAATTTAATAGCCTTAAAACATGTTAGCAACTTTAGGAGTTAGCTACTATCACCCCTGGACTAGTTACTATCACCCTTGGACACAGACAAGTAATAAACAGACTCTCAACCTTACGGGGGTTTCTCTGCTCTCCTTTTACCAGCTTAAGTCCTTCAACACTGAGCTTCGCTAGTGTCATCGCTGGGTGATGATAGGACTAACCGCAGTGATCCTAGTGTTGAAGGACTCAAGCGGCAAAAAGGAGCGCAACCACTTTAACCTGGAGGTTGAGGGTCTGGGTATATTATTTGTCTGTTCCCTTGGACTAGTTACTATCGCCCCTGGACTAGCTACTATCAATCCTGTGTACCGTGGCTACAAACATCTTCACCACCCCACCTTCGCCACCTACAAAAGTACACACACTTACCCCGTTTCACCGGGAAACCCGTGCCGTGTTTGGATCCTGCGCACATCAACACACATGACTGTTCACCATTCATGTTAGACAAGAATGAAGTCACGGATTGCTACGTAATCCGGCCCGCTTTCCCCGAGTGGCGAGCGATGCGCAGGCGTTAGAACTTGGAGAAAGAGGCGCTCTGTGCTATCACGTGTGTTACCCTACCCCCCGAACTGCCGCTCTTTCGGCGTTGTGCGCAGGCGTCGAGGAGAGACCAACGTACTAACTTGCTGAAGATGACATCATTGGACATGTAATACCTCCCTCCCTTATTTTCCCCGCTGGGCTAATTCGAATATAAGCTTGTAACCTGCATGGAGAAATCACTCTTTGATGCAATTAGGATGTAAGAACTTACAACATGTAAGTGTACTTTATGGTGGAAAGGTTTTTTTATTTATAATTTTTTATAGGAAAACTGAGGAGTGACTAAACTCTACCTAAATTATGTAGAGATTCAATTTGAAATTCCTTTGGCATATTTATTAATTAATTTTATATTAAATTAATTTTTCTGATAATTAGATTTGTTTAGGTTACAGACAAGTTAAGGTCTTATGCCTTTTAGTGCTGGTTAAGTTATATTCTTTGCAAACTAAATTAAGTAATTTAGTCTTTGTGCTCTATTTTGCACTATAATTTGTTTGGCTTTCAGTTTTAGTGTGTCTTGATGAAACTAATATAGTTTGGTATCATATTTTAAATTTCTACGCGAGTGGGAAATTCAGTAAAGAAATTTAATATGTTTAAAGTTTATTATGGAGTAAGTAAATAAGTTTGTATGATATTATGCTGTTTGGTGTGTAGGCTACCCCCACCTCACGGGTTGTTAGACCAGAATAATGACTTTGCTTGTAAATATTGTAGCCAGGGGTATGGTTATGAGTAGAAACTTATTAGTTGAGAGGTTTAAGTTATGAAATATGATACGTATAGACTTTCTAACAAGTTTTATTTATGATATTTATAGGTATCATTTGAATGGCTTAGGCATGTTGATTAGACGATAGGGTGTATTCCCGCTTTCATTTATTTTTGATTATTGTTCGCGAACATGATTTTTTTAACTTTTGATTAGGTTCTGTTAACTTATTAAGAATGTTCTTTAATCTTGACAAATGCAATTAGTTCTCTGTAATCTTATATTCTTTATACTTAAACACATTTATTCGCTTCCTGATAAATATAGTTGGATTATTGCTTTTGCGCATTGTCCGCAACCAACCAAATAAATACTGTTAACCTTTTGATCATGATCTCTGATGATAAAACGGCCTTCAGACTATTACCAATTTCACGTTATTTGTTATGCATTCACATAAAGCAAAACCTAACTTCCTTAACTTGAATGGTTGAATACTTAAATTTACTGATTGTTAATACTGATAGGTTTGGGTACTTGGGTTTTACTGATTTGGGTGAGGGCCAAATTAAGATCCCTAGTGATATAATTTTCTATTCGTTTGTATTGCAACACCTTCTTTATTGATAGAAGGGGTTGATCTGAAACAACTTTGCTAAAGAAGGTTGACCTGGACTTGTTACCATCACACCTGGACTAGTTACTATCACTCCTGGACTAGTTACTATAGCTCCTATCAGCCCTAGACTAGTTACTATAACTCCTGGACTAGTTACTAGAGCTCCTGAACTAGTTATTAGAGCTCCTGGACTAGTTACTATCACCCCTAGACTAATTTCTATAATTCCTGGACTAGTCACTATCAGCCCTAGGCTAGTTACTATAACTCCTGGACTAGTTTCTATCACCCCTAGACTAATTTCTATAACTCCTGGACTAGTCACTATCACCCCTAGACTAATTTCTATAACTCCTGGACTTGTTACCATCACCCCTGGACTAGTTACTATAACTCTTGGACTAGTTTCTATAACTCCTGGATTTGTTACCATCACCCCTGGACTAGTTACTATAACTCCTGGACTAGTTACTATCACCCCTAGACTAATTTCTATAATTCCTGGACTAGTTACTATCACACCTGGACTAGTTACTATCACCCCTAGACTAGTTACTATAAATTCTGGACTAGTTACTATCAGCCCTAGACTAGTTACTATAACTCCTGGACTAGTCACTATCAGTTCTAGACTAGTTTATATAATTCCTGGACTTGTTACCAGCACACCTGGACTAGTTACTATCACTCCTGGACTAGTTACTATAGCTCCTGGCATGTCACTATCACCCCTGGACTAGTTACTATAACTCTTGGACTAGTTTCTATAACTCCTGGATTTGTTACCATCACCCCTGGACTAGTTACTATAACTCCTGGACTAGCTACTATCACCCCTAGACTAATTTCTATAATTCCTGGCTAGTTACTAGAGCTCCTGGACTAGTTACTATCACCCCTAGACTAATTTTTATAATTCCTGGACTAGTTACTATCACCCCTAGACTAATTTCTATTATTCCTGGACTAGTCACTATCAGCCCTAGACTAGTTACTATAACTCCTGGACTAGTTACTATCACCCCTAGACTAATTTCTATAATTCCTGGACTAGTTACTATCACACTTGGACTAGTTACTATAAATCCTGGACTAGTTACTATCACCCCTAGACTAGTTTATATAATTCCTGGACTAGTTACTATCACACCTGCACTAGTTACTATCACCCCTAGACTAGTTACTATCACACCTGGACTAGTTACTATCACACCTGGACTAGCTACTATAACTCCTGGACTTGTTACCATCACACCTGGACTAGTTACTATAACTCCTGGACCAAAACCTTTAAAGTGTATTGTCTGGAGGGAGGCGTAACCAGGACTTCTTCCATCATCACTGGAGTTAGACTCATCTTCATCATCGTCGTCACCTAGGTTGATTATTGTCTGTCATTCTGTCCCAAGAGCCTACTTCACCAAGCGTGTACACAGATAAAAATAACCTTGGAAATAATTGGTGGAATACAAGTGGATTGGGGGAGAGGGGTGGATGCTGAGCAAAAACCAGTACAAGACTTTTTTTTATAGAAAATAACAAATATTGTGTTAACTAATTTACCATCCCCTATACCACTAAAAACTCAGGGGAATCAAATGATTTCTAAAATCAGGCCTATAGTTAAATTTGCTATTTGAAAACTTTTTTATATTCATCTAAGCAAATGACTAAATTATAAAAATGTGTTTTTACCCATGATCCTTTAAATGTTAATATATATGACGTCATATTTTCCTAGCACCATTATATTGTTTGATCACTAGCCTACTATTTAAAGGTTAGATTAATTTATTGGTAAGAATTGTGATGGTAAAGTATTATTATTAGTATATAATATTTATCCTTTATTATTTTAAACAAGGTTAGTTTCTATTCAATTGTTAGCTATAAACTATTTTCAATACTAAGTAAGATTTTATTGTAATTAGGTTCTCCGTATTCTTGTAACAGAGACTATGATGATGTAAAGTAATTTATTATTTTATATTTAAAAGTGACCTATATGTAGCGATTATTGCGCACCAACCCCCGTAAACTTATATTTTGAAGGCTCGAGTTTAGTATACAAAGAGATGCTGTTGGAAAATTGTCTTGTTAAGCACACTATGCCATTGCATTGTGTGACTAATGGTGCTGTTAGGTATGTGAGTTAAAATCACAGGTTTTCCACAGTATGTGTTTATGTACTACTCCCGTAGCCTTTTATAATTTATATAACTACTTGAAATTATGTAAATAGGAAGAAAACCAGGCTATGTTGATATACTTTTCACCCTGTTCTGAACTAGAAATGGTGGGAACTACGAGTCATAAACAAAACACTCCTTGCAAAGGTAAAATAATTATGATAAAAAACCTTATGATTTAAAAAAATACAAAATACTCACCGTCTCACACCACTCTCGTTGATTCCTGCTAATTTAGGAACATCGCTCCTGAGTGATAGGAATACAGCTGCTAATTTAGGAACATCGCTCTTGAGTGGTAGGAATACAGCTGCTAATTTAGGAACATCGCTCTTGAGTGGTAGGAATACAGCTGCTAATTTAGGAACATCGCTCCTGAGTGGTAGGAATACAGCTGCTAATTTAGGAACATCACTCTTGAGTGGTAGGAATACAGCTGCTACTTTAGGAACATCGCTCCTGAGTGGTAGGAATACAGCTGCTAATTTAGGAACATCGCTCTTGAGTGGTAGGAATACAGCTGCTAATTTAGGAACATCGCTCTTGAGTGGTAGGAATACAGCTGCTAATTTAGGAACATCGCTCTTGAGTGGTAGGAATACAGCTGCTAATTTAGGAACATCGCTCTTGAGTGGTAGGAATACAGCTGCTAATTTAGGAACATCGCTCTTGAGTGGTAGGAATACAGCTGCTAATTTAGGAACATCGCTCTTGAGTGGTAGGAATACAGCTGCTAATTTAGGAACATCGCTCTTGAGTGGTAGGAATACAGCTGCTAATTTAGGAACATCGCTCTTGAGTGGTAGGAATACAGCTGCTAATTTAGGAACATCGCTCTTGAGTGGTAGGAATACAGCTGCTAATTTAGGAACATCGCTCTTGAGTGGTAGGAATACAGCTGCTAATTTAGGAACATCGCTCTTGAGTGGTAGGAATACAGCTGCTAATTTAGGAACATCGCTCTTGAGTGGTAGGAATACAGCTGCTAATTTAGGAACATCGCTCTTGAGTGGTAGGAATACAGCTGCTAATTTAGGAACATCGCTCTTGAGTGGTAGGAATACAGCTGCTAATTTAGGAACATCGCTCTTGAGTGGTAGGAATACAGCTGCTAATTTAGGAACATCGCTCTTGAGTGGTAGGAATACAGCTGCTAATTTAGGAACATCGCTCTTGAGTGGTAGGAATACAGCTGCTAATTTAGGAACATCGCTCTTGAGTGGTAGGAATACAGCTGCTAATTTAGGAACATCGCTCTTGAGTGGTAGGAATACAGCTGCTAATTTAGGAACATCGCTCTTGAGTGGTAGGAATACAGCTGCTAATTTAGGAACATCGCTCTTGAGTGGTAGGAATACAGCTGCTAATTTAGGAACATCGCTCTTGAGTGGTAGGAATACAGCTGCTAATTTAGGAACATCGCTCTTGAGTGGTAGGAATACAGCTGCTAATTTAGGAACATCGCTCTTGAGTGGTAGGAATACAGCTGCTAATTTAGGAACATCGCTCTTGAGTGGTAGGAATACAGCTGCTAATTTAGGAACATCGCTCTTGAGTGGTAGGAATACAGCTGCTAATTTAGGAACATCGCTCTTGAGTGGTAGGAATACAGCTGCTAATTTAGGAACATCGCTCTTGAGTGGTAGGAATACAGCTGCTAATTTAGGAACATCGCTCTTGAGTGGTAGGAATACAGCTGCTAATTTAGGAACATCGCTCTTGAGTGGTAGGAATACAGCTGCTAATTTAGGAACATCGCTCTTGAGTGGTAGGAATACAGCTGCTAATTTAGGAACATCGCTCTTGAGTGGTAGGAATACAGCTGCTAATTTAGGAACATCGCTCTTGAGTGGTAGGAATACAGCTGCTAATTTAGGAACATCACTCTTGAGTTGTAGGAATACAGCTGCTAATTTAGGAACATCGCTCCTGAGTGGTAGGAATACAGCTGCTAATTTAGGAACATCGCTCCTGAGTGGTAGGAATCCAGTTGGTAATTGTTTGTTTAAATTAAAGAACCAAAGTGGAGCCTTTTCACAGTTGATCTTTATTAATAATTTAAAATGGTAGCCCAGAGAGAGTCTTTGTTCAGCTGATAACGCCAATACCCAACAACTCTAGTGTTCATTCACTGGCGTTTAAAAAATAATGAAATTTTATTTGAAACATATATTTTGTTTGTCTTTTTTTATAAGTTTTAGAAAATAATAATTCGTTTTATGGTTTGTAATGATCATTTCTATTAAGATAAACGTGGAAATAATATGATACATTTGATTTGCAACTCTTACCACTATTAATAATAATAATAATAATAATAATATTTAGCACCGCATCTTACTACCCGTTCGGGTTATACGCTTAAGTACTAATTACGCTAATGGATTAGAAAATGGGAGGGTTGAAGTTAGAGGAAGTGAACTCGTATTTGCGTGGAGGGAGAGTAGAAAACCATTTAGGAAAAACCACCCCAGTTCACCCGACCGAGATTCGAACCTCGATCTCCCCGTCCTCGGCGGTCGAGATCAACACGAGTAGCGTGTTAGCCAACTACGCCACCGAGGCGGGTCTTTCCACTATTGTATCTCATGTTGCCACAATGGCAAAAATGAAAATATTACGTTTACATTATAAGTCCGTCAATTAATAATATAAACACAACTCATGGAGTAATTTCTATAGAAGTACTATTAGAATACTTTTTATAACTTTTTAGATTAAACATTTACTATAAATCATTCAAATAAAACATATTTTTATAATGACAAATGTTGGTAACTTCCAATCAATGTTGGTGAATTCTACCGTTCTTCCTATGAAAAGTGGACTTTAGTTTGTGATCAAACTGGAGGTTGGTATCGTCTCGAACACTCGATACTAGGAGTCTCATTATAACACTAATAGTGGTACAGCTGCTCGTACACCACAGGGCAAGCATTGGCACAGTTCTTTGTCGCAAGTCAGAGGCACTTGGTGTAGCTCCTACACTTGTCAGATAGTGGCCAGCATCTACTCGTCAGTACAAGGAGAGAACATTGTTTTGGCCAGCAACATTGAACAAGTACTGGCCTTGCGATACTTCCAATGTGTTTGGAGCCCCATTTGCTCATGGCCTAATATTTTCCCAAATATTGGACAATGCCCACCCTGATATTTGCTAAAATTGTGTGGGACCGGTTTAACGAAAGGAAAGTAGATACATAGGGCCAGTTTCATAGTCAGATTTAGTACGCCTAAAGTGCTCCGATATAATAAATACAAGACGTCACCTACCTGAAATTGAATGGAATGGGCCAGTTTCATATGCGAAACTGGCCAAAATGGAATGGGCCAGTTTCGCATATGAAACTGGCCCATTCCATTTTGGTCTAGGTAGGTGTCGTCCTGTATTTAGTGTCGACTCGCACTTTAGGCGTACTAAATCTGACTATGAAACTGGCCCATACTATCGATAGTGACAAAGTTTCGATAAGTTTTCAGATCCTTATCCATGACGTCACATCTGTATATAGGCCTCATACTAAGCGTGAAGAAGCTCAACCCCGATACGCGTGACCTGACATCACTGGACAGTTATTACTGTCCATCAAATAAATACATCTTTTTAACGATCAAGTAGATGTTTCCAGCAGCCCCTGTGTGCTGTGGTTGGTTGATTGCGCAGGCGCAGCGGGTGGTGAGGGGACATAAGTATCCGGTGGTCCAGCAAAAATGTAGAGAGAGAGAGAGAGAGAGAGAAAATTATCTTTGAAAAAATAAACAAAAGAATGGAACGGGATAGTTAGGCTATTAAAAGAAAAATATATATTTATATTTATCAAAGACATTTTGGAAATTGAAGGGCCTCACTAACATAATTATTATTCTTTAGGAGGAAAAAACTCTCAGAAAAATATTTTCAATAATATTACCTTGCCCAATGATTTGGACCAATTAAGATTTATATTCGATTAGACGACATTTTAAATCTTAATGTTGGAATAATTGGATTCGATTCAAAATTGAAAGTTATGGCTTCGCATTGGCAAAGCTAAATAAAAGTATCGGATAATGTAAATAATTATAGATAAGATTTTCTTATCTGTAACATTATTAATTACTACAATGGAAAATAGATGGAATTTTAAGCAATGGATCCTTCCAACAGGAAAAATTAAATATAAACAACAGATAAGTTTATTAAGTCTAATCAAATTAACTTTAGTTCCGTGTTTGAATTGACACAACAAAATACTTACCTATATCAGGAATAGTCAAGACATAGAGCAATTAGTCTTAAAACCTTAAAAGGTTTGTTTTTACAAAAGGTATATATCATACGTGGGCTAACAGAAAACACGTTATTACGTTATCAACCCTGATGAGAATGCCACTAGAAATAATGTATTAATTAGGGAGCCTCCTCCAGCTAATATAACAATACATTAAACTAATTATTATTGGAGTGCCATCAATAGGCGTTTACCAAGGAAAACAAATTACCTAAAGGCCCATTGGTTCGGGCTGAGCGATTTAAGGATTTTGACATCTCGATAAACTACGATATCTACGTTAAATCAGCATTCATAATATATCGTGATTTAATTAAGATATTTTTGCATGGATTTATGTAATAAATGATTATAACACATATGATAAGGGCCGCCCGGAGAGCTCAGGAGGCTTGGGGAAATGTAATTTTGGGGGGCCCCCTTTCACAAAAATAATAAACATAAACTTGCTTATCTTCCTCTTATCAATGTCTAAGGTGTCACACTTACAGTGGACTAGATTGCTGATGATTAGTTCGGGGTTTGAATCTCACTCGGGTGTACTGAGGGTGGTTTTTCATAAATGGTTTTCCACTCTTTCTCCGTGTAAATGTGGGTGCACTTCCTCTTAAATTAACCTTCCAATACCTAACATATTAGCGCAGTTAGTATATAGTCTATACATATAGCTAGAACGGGCACCAGTGAAACATATCGACCAATTTTTAAAATGTAATCGATTTATTTTTATCAAAATAATCTTAAGTTGTATAAATTATATAAAAGTTTTCTTCAAACATGGTTAAGCTACATTAGTAATTTTATTGAAATATTTAAGTACGTTCACTTTCAAATCATTTAAGAACAATTTTTCAAGCTTTCATTGCAGCGAATTCATCAATAATATCCTCAAAACTTATTGCGGAAAAAGTCACCGAAGACTACTCTCTACTTGACATCTTGTCCGAAGCTACCACCGTGGATTTAAGATCGGGAAACAGTCTCAGCACCAGGGAGTCCTGAGTCAAGTAGCCCCGCAACAGCCAGTACCCACAAATAATCTGAATCACTGGACTGGAGGACACCACATCAGGACCCAGCCTTTCTAGCACTCGGAGAAGCAGCAGTCACACCAAATAGAGTAAGAACACATAGCCCGAAAATCAGCCCGGTGAAAGTCGTTCACTTCCGGCGAGACAACGAGGAAATGCCAACAGAAGACCAGCAGATGTTACTTGCCGCAATCCAGGAGCTGAAACGGCTCTCGACCTTTATTATTACAAGGTACATAGCCAGTTACAGTGTTTATACAAGGTTAAATATACAGATACGACATCAGGTAGACAGGTGTGTTGTCCACGTTGAAGGTCTTGGCGGTTGTCGTTTCTTGGTCTAGGAGTTCCTGCAGGATCTTTCATGAGGGCTCGTCAGCTGGGTTAAAACCCGTGTCGATCCAAAAGACATCCCAGTTTATGTCGCGTATGAAGTTCATGATGTATATATGTAGTCGTCTGATTTGGGGGTAATTAAAGATTAGGCCACGTCCGGAGGTTGTGCAGTAGAGTGCCGTACTGTTGTCAGTGCCCACCCTTATGGTTTTACTTCCTCTCTCCAGTTTTCCCCAGTGTGGAGCCAATAGGGTAGCCGTGATTTCTGCCTGGTTTATCTCGGCCGGGGCGTGGAGTTTCTGCACCATGGCCGCTGGCACTGCTGGGTTGTAGGCTGCCAGCGACCATGGGGTTGCATCTGTGAATATGGTTATCGGTGTTTCCTGGCTACATGCCTATTTTCACTTCGTCCATCTCGGTAGGCTGAGGAGGTGGCGAGCCAGCCCGGGTTGCTTGCGGTAAAGTCTTGCGGTAACGTAACCAAACCAGTGGAGATTGTAGCCCAACCAATTCATGTAGCCGGAGATTCTGTACAGGTCTTTGTCTCCGGCGTCGGGAAGGTGTCGGAGTAGGGTCAGGACCCGTGTTTGTACAGCATCAGTGAGTTGTAACTCTGACGTTCTTGTATCTATGTCGAACCCCAAGTAGGTGATTTGGCATCGGGCTTACCGGGATGACTTTTCAGTGTTGATTGTAAATCCGAGGGTCTTCATGAGCTCGGGGATGTGATGTAGCTCTTCAGGGTCCATGATGTAGAATAAGAAGTCATCCAGGTAAACGATGCCTTGTGCTGATGGGATAACCTCTGTGATGGCTTGAACTGCCTCTGTGGTGATGCGTTGCAAGATGGCGGGAGACAGTGCATGCCCCATGGGTAATATTGTGATGGCATACTTAGTTCCTATGTAGTAGACCCCCAGGGTTCTGCCTGTTTCCGCGTTGACTGGGATGTGATAAAAACCTGATTTCAAGTCTATTTTCCATAGAAATGCGTCTGCTGATATTTTTGTCAATGCTTGGTCGGCCGAAAGTAGAGAGAATCTTGGGGTATGAATGGGTTCGGTCCAGGGGGAGATGTCCTGGATGACCCTTGTTTTGTTGTTCGATTTTGGGATGCTGAAGAGAGGAAAGGCGTCCCGGACCTTGTTGTCCTCAATCAGGAGGCCAGAGTCGACTCAGTCGCGGATAACCTGGTCCATGTCCGGGTGAGACCGAGTCCTTATGAACACGTGTGGGGCTGATTCTGGTCGTGGAAGGTGTATTCCGTCTTTTATGGATTTAAAGCATGTCCTGTTGTTCCACTTGATGGTTTTCAAGGGCGGTACCACTGAAGAGGAATATGTGCAGTCTTCCAGGCGAATATGGGACACTCCTTCTTCTGTCAGCAGGTCTTGTATGTTCTTGCTTAAGTTTGGGAAGGGTGAGATTGATTCCGGGTCCCCGATGGAACCTTCTTCCTCTATTTTGTCTTCGGGCGCCGAGTCCCTCGGTTTTAGAGCTTTCTTTCTTGTGGAGGTGGTTGGAGGCGTTTCCGGTTCCTCTTCCTCGTCCTCTATGTCAATCTCCAAGTCCTGTATAATCTCTTTGAGGGTCTTATATACTGTTGTCCGAGCTGGCGTGTTCCTGGCTTGTGCTTTCCAGGTCTCGAGGAGCTCTACTAACGGCAGAGGGTTGCCCCATCCGTCAATGGCCTAATCGTCAATGGTTTGAGCACCGGCAGAGATGGAGTCAATGAGCGGCCTCTCTGGGTCGGTCTCTAAATCCCACACTTCCGCGAAATCGAGAAAGGCAAGATCTTCTTCAGTGATGTCCGAGGGAAAGACCTCGTTGAGCCACGAGAAGTCCTTGTCCCAGATAGGTGGTGGGAGGCCAGATTCCGTGTATATTTTGATAATGTCTTCCTTGGTCGGAGGAGTTTTCTTTACACGCGCTATACTTGAGAGTGTTGTTGCTCCTCTTCCCGCCACCAACGACTGAGTCCTGAGTCTCCGTCCACCACCGCTTATATACTTTCGTATGGGTGGAAGGTAGTGGACGGTCCCGGGAGGGACAGCCATTTATAACGAGAGGAGGAAGCGTCTCTCAGCCTTTATATTATTACATTTATTCATTTTCATTTAATCCTAACTACATACCTCAATACCTATTAATATAAATTGAGGCGTTTTATCACAACATTCCTCCTATTCACTTCCTACACTAACCCAATTTAACCTAGTAAATATATAGCACCTAACCTAATGTTCATATATTCTCCTCTCCTGATGTTCAATTCTAGTTGGTCCGCCCCGGGTATATTAAGGCCCCGGTACCCTTCCACGCTGAATATCCCACCGCTACCGGAATTATCTCCCGGGTCAGCAAGACCCTCAGCAGTGACGAGCATCCCCCTATCCGCCACCTGGGGAGGCGCCCTACCGGAGTTCTCGCTCCGCCCACTCTCTACAGCGAAACCACATTCATTGGACCTAACCTAACCTTAAAACCTAATTACAATTTATACTTACAAGCTACTTACAAGGAATATTTATTATTTATTACATCAACATAAATCTTAACCTACTTAACGTTATGCCCTCCTCCTCTCGGCTGCCCATCTTCCTTGTCTCGCCTCAGTCTGACTGTTACCAGCCGCTGAGGAGCGTCACCGACGGTTTGGGAGCCCGTCCGCTTCGGACCTTCCCGCATCCATGCATGTAGGAATTATTACAAGGTACATAGTCAGTTACAGGTTTTATACAAGGTTAAATGTACAGATACATCAGGTCGACAGGTGTTTTGTTTCGGAAGCGGCGGATATTTTGAACTTAAACCTTTTTGAGGGGGAAGTTGTAGAGATTATTTTGGAGAACGTTTCCCCCCTTACGCGCAGGCATTTTATTTTTGCTTACAAACCTAGCACCTTCTCTTAATTATATAACTTAGCTTCGAATATTGCTGGGTCATTACAAACTGAAAAGGAATATTGTAATGAAAAAAATATATGTGTATATTTTTTATATTTATTTTAATTTATTATTTATTAATTTTTGAATATACGAATGAATTTAATTTATAATATATAATAATGTTGTTGGGCGCCAACTACCAACCACTTTTATTTTGAGAAGTAGATAGATTTTTATCATTAAACCAATTTATCCCCATAAACTGCTCAGCGGTAAGACGAAAACCCTTTCTCTCAAGACCCCTGGACTTTACCTAAAGTTTTGACTTAAGTTGGACACATATAACAGAAAACTTCCTGAAGCAGATTATTATTCTTGCTCTGGACATCCAATCTAATGAGGATAGCTATACATGGGATGCAAGTTCAAAAGAAAAATACAATGTACATTGATGTAATAATTAAAAATAAAACAATTAAATTTAAAGAGTGATTGTAATTATTAATGTAAATGATTCCTTAAATAAACCCTACCAATTAAGGCATGCCTTCTATGCTATAAAATTAATAGAAGTATTGCTAAGCAATACTTGAAAATGTTAAACTCTCACTTGAATTGTGAGGATAAAAGAATATACATATATAATTATTGACACAGGAATATTTCTTTAAACAAAATAACTAGTTTTTAACAACAACAAAAATTATCCATTATAACATGTAACAATAATGCTATGATTCTTTAATAAACAAAAATATTGTTCTGAGGTGGACAAACGGTATTAATTCTGGTTTTAAAACTGAAGTTATTTTTCCTTCTTTAATAATTTTATGTATTATAGTTAATTATTTGAATCCATAACAGGATGATTACAGATGAATTTGATCTCACCCGAAAATGTCCTTGCTCTTGTAAATGCTGACCCAAAGCTCCGTCAAATATTTAACTCCAGGCCTTAAATTTCCACAAAATCTTCCTTGAAAACTTTAACTCGACCTTCCTCACAGGTTAATACTTTCTTTTAGAGAAGTTTTGGATGATAAGAATTACAATGAACCATAAAATAATATAATTCAAGGATCCCCAGATCGGGTCCTTCCTTATGCTTCCAAAGCCAAATTTAGAGTCACCACAAAAACTTAAACAAAACACAAACATGTTCTTTTTGTTTTTTAAATAAACAATCTCCGGCCTAGGATAAAATATATTCACCGGGATTTATAACAAAGAATAAAACAAAAAATCTTAACTATTTAAATATTGAGGGTATTACTATAAAGATAATTATAAATTTGGACATATGAACATAAGTCATCTTTAAAATTTATTTAAATTTGGCAACAAAAAACCAAATGAGAATAATAATCTCTTCCGCTAGGGGCAATTATTTCTCCAAGAGACAGCCAGATGCTATAAGTGTCCAAGAACATAAGAATAAACTAATATCATAATAGTTCCGAAATAAACCATTCTCTAGAGCAGATAGCGTTAAAATCACCTACCAAGAAAATAATAAACATAGCGGTTTGACAGTTTATGAATAAAATAAAGAAAGATGATTTAATACAGTGAAATAAAGGTAAGTAGATTATATGTATAACATATATTTTAATTGTAAATGAATAAATTATGAATATTCAAAACTTTAGGAGTTTTGAATGAAATTTAAAACAAATAAACAGTAAAATTGTCAACGATATTATATATTTGAAGAAATTTAGTCAACTGATTATTAGATTTCTATTATAAGTAATTCTTTTAACCAAAAATAACATCACAATATTTAGAGGCCCATCCGGCTAGTAATTATAGGAGATCTAATTCTGTTGGAAATTTACACCCCCTTCCAAGGCCTTACACAGTCAGTTTAGACCCTCTCCTCAGGTTAATCAGGGAGCTCCCTCTAACTAACTTTCGGAGTAAACCAAGTCTTCTCCCAGACTGGTCTAAAGTTAGATGTTTTCGCTGCCGTCAACTGGGGCATTATCAGTGCCAGTGTCAGTCGGGAAACTTGTAACGCGTGGTGTTAGTGGTGGTCTCACTACGCGTCAGAGTAAAGAGAGTTTCTCTCCCCTCCACCCATGGTACCAATCTCAATAGGTTCACAATCTGGGTATGCTTTATTAGATACAGGGTCATGTGGGTCCTTTATTAGTTATGAATTGCTTGAGAAACTTGAGAGTAGTAATAATTATAAATTAGAAAAGATCGAACATAAGCCATTTGTAGTAGGTAATGGTAGTTTATTGGTTGTAGATAAACAAGTTACGTTATCGATAAAAATATGGGGTTTTTCTTGGAAGAGAACTATGTTTTGTGTTCCCTCTATTCCCTATGAGGTGATCTTAGGAAATGATTTCCTTTGGCAGACGGGAGCTACTTTGTATTTATTGCGTCGAGAGTTTTTTGAATTCTCCCCTAGAGTTAAAATCCCCTTGTGTAATATTCCTATTAGTTCTTCTTTTGTTTATCTTAATAATTCTGAGGAAGCTGTTCAAAATGTCATTAGGAAGGTCCCGGATGTTATTACTACCAAGTTAGGGAAATGTGATGTATTGCCTTACAGGATTGTAGGGGAGGTCAATATCCCTGTTAGATCGGGACCTTATTCTTGTGCCCCCCCCCCCTTTATGATGGAAATCTTTCGGCAAATTATTGATGANCCCCCCCCTTTATGATGGAAATCTTTCGGCAAATTATTGATGATCTTGAGGTCAAAGATGTGATTCGCCCCTCCAAATCCCCGTATGCCAGTACTGAATTCATTATCCCAAAGAAGGAAGAAGGATATAGATTGATTGTCGACTACCGTAAGATCAACACAAAAATCCAATTTGACCCCTATCCTATGCCGAGCAAGGAATCTGATTTTCAACATTTAGGTAGAGCGAAGGTGTTTAGCGTAATTGACCTGAATGTTAGTTTCTTACAATGTTCTCTTACTGAATGTTCAAAGAAGTACACTGCTTTTATGTCACCCTGGCAGCAGTACGAGTTTAATCGAGTACCCTTAGGCTGTAGTATTGGGGGTCAAGCGCTGAGTCGCGACCTCGACCACGTTCTGTATGATCTCAAATATAAGTATGTCTTTAACTATCTGGATGACATTTGTATCTATAGTGACAGCTTATAGGATCATATAGGCCATCTTGAAAATGTTCTAGGTCGCTTGCGTAGCGTAGTGTTGACTGTGAATCCGGATAAATTCGTATGGGCAAAACCTTCTATTAAATATTTGGGGTATGCGATCTCTTCTGGGAATTTACTCATTGATCCCGAGAGGATTAAGCCCATTATTGACTATCCCCCCCCGAATAATCTCAAAGGTGTTATGAGGTTTATCAGCATGTGCGCCTACTATTCCAGGTTCATTCCTATGTTCTTTGATATCGCCGCGCCCCTTAACTACCTCAAGAAAAAGGGAGCTGTGTTTTGTTGGGGGGAAGCTCAATCCCAGGCCTTTAACGCTCTCAAACAGAAGCTTATCTCTCCGGAGGTTTTGCGCATGCCTGATTTATCTATCCCCTTTTGCTTCATGTGGATGTGTTGGCTGTTGCTCTGGGGGCTGTGTTGTCCCAGATGTCGTCGAAGGGTATCCGATCGGTTGCCTTTGCTAGTCGGACGCTCACCGATGTCGAACGGAGATATAGCTCATACGAGAAGGAATGCCTCGCCTGTGTCTTCAGTGTCGAGCGGTTTGCCAACTACTTGGAGCAAAGGGAGTTTGAGCTTTATACCGATAATATGGCTCTTTCTTGGATGTGGCGTCATCCTAAGTAATTGGGGAAGATAGGCAGATGGGTGTGGAGGTTGTCCCGTTTTAAATTCTCTACACGTCATTTTTCTGGTAAACATAAGGTTACCGCTGATGCGTTGTCACGCAGGCGGAAGACCGAGATCCTATAAGTTCTGAGAAAGTTGCTACTAACAATTGTGTTATCCATTCCATCCCTGAATCTTTTGTATCTATTAAAGACCATCAAGATAGTGACCCCTGGTGTCGAAACATTGTGGAGATAACTCAGAGAGGTGAAAAGGTTGAATCTTTTGAAATATTTAAGTTTGTTAGTTGTTACTAATAATAGGGGAAATGGTAGGAAGATAGTAGTTCCCCTTGCTATTCGTTCCATGTTATTAAAATATTTTCACAACTCCGCTTTCGGAGGTCACTTAGTTCTTCTGAAAACCTTCCGTAAAATTTCCCAAGAGTTTTTTTGGGCTGGCTTATATAACGTTGTTAAATCATGGGTTAGCCGTTGTGATGATTGTCAAAAGGCTGAACCAGCGAAAAACATCCACGTTGGGCTACATTCAGCTGATGTCGCTCAACGTCCCTGGGAGAAAGTCTTTGTTGATTATATTGGTCCTATCACTCGTTCTTCACTGGGTAATTCTTGTATTTTGGTACTTGTTGATGTATTTTCTAAATTTGTTTTTTAAGACCCCTTCGTTACATGAAAGCGACCACTACTATGAATATGTTGTGTAGGCGTGTGTGGACATTCTTTGGGGCCCCTTGCACCATTGTCAGTGAAAATGGTCCTTGTTTCAGGTCTGCTGTTTTTAAGGACATGTGTATCGGGTGGGGGATACGACACATTATTACTAGCCCATACCACCCTGGCCCAAATCAGGTTGAATGTTTCAATAGAAACATAGTTATTGCTCTCACGATCTTTCATCATCAAGCTCAAAATAAGTGGGATCAAGATTTGGAATTCCTCAACCTTGCTTTTAACTCTGCATTCCACGATGCTATTGGTTCCTCCCCAGCCTCTGTGTTTCTTGGTAGAAAGGTAAAGAGTTAAATCACCCCTTGTTATCTATTTGGGACATAAACCCATTATTAGATGAGGATAGTGAAGTTCCCCATGAGCTGTAGATTAGATCTTAGTAACTTAAGAAAGCTCAACGTAGAGTAGCTACGACCTATAATAAAGGTAGGATCCCAGTCCCCTATGTTATTCGAGATACTTCTCCGTGCAAAGACTTCCCAAATAGCTCCACTATTGAGAAGATATCCGTGAAGTTGTGCCAGAAGTGGAGTGGTCCATGGTGGATATATAAGTTTGTCACCCCCGTAACTGTCCTTCTGACAAATGTGTAAGACAACGATATTTCCAGGAGGGCTCATGTAAGCCATTTACAAATAATTCCGCCTAAATAATACTTCCAAGAGTCGCTGTGTAAGTACCTGTGTTTGTATATGTAGTGTCCCCTTGTTACGCTCCAGAGTACCGTCTGTGTGCAGTCAGTATCTTTGTGTCACTTATAAATTTAGGAATTTAATGTAGTGATATATACAGAGGGGTCCAAAAAATGTACTCACTGTTTGATAGTCCATATATTCTGACAAATTTGACTTGCAGGTACAATTTTTGGCACTGAGAGAGAGTTATGGTATATGTTCAAAATGACCACCAGCAGCGTCTAAATAACGTCGATGGTGCTGAACTGCAGACCAAACTACGCGTGTCAGTGTATCTGGCGTAATGGCAGCACATGACGCTACGATTGTTTCACGTAGCTCGTTTATTGTGGCTGGTTTTTGTCGATACACGCCATCCTTGATGGTCCCCCACAGGTAGAAGTCCAGAGGTGTCAAATCAGGAGACCGAGGTGGGTACTCAAAAGCACCTCTGTGACCTACTCACCGTCTGGGCAGAGTGTCATCCACCTGGCATCTCGATGGTAGTGAGGTGGGGCTCCATCTTGTTGCATGTAAAACATTTCATCGCCATACAGAGTTTGGATGGCCGGAAAAATCCTTGTCTGAAGCATATCAAGATACACCTGACCAGTTATGGTACCCTAGAAGAAGAAGGGACCAATCAAACCACGCGGTGACAGACCAGACCACACATTAAGCCCCGGTAGATTCACTGCCTTGTCCACATGAACGTGAGGATTTTCAAGAGACCAGTAGACACAATTGTGGCAGTTCACAGTACCATTAAGCTTGAATTGTGCCTCATCAGTCCACACAAATTTCCCTGCAAATTCCTCATCCTCACCAGCCATGTACTCAAACCACTAATGGAAATCTGTCAGTGTAGACGTCGGTAATGTTTTGCTAAGACTTTAAATTTAAAGCAAATTTTGTTATGGAGCACTTAATGTTTCCTGTCACCACTTGGGCGCAAGAAACTTTGTATTTTCTTGGTATAAATAGGTAACCACATTTCTTGGTTCTTTTTTATGTTTGCAATATTTAGGTAAAATATTAAATTTTTTGCTTTTGTAGTTATCAGTAAAAATTTAAATTCTTTAAATTGATTATGTTTCTTTTATTGGGTACTTAGTAGACTTCTTTTCTTTTATGTTAATATTAAAGTAACTTATTTGTGATTACTATAGTTTGACTTTAATATTCGCAAATTCATTTAGGCAAGATTTATAAGTTTTATATCGTAACTTTGTTTGTCTATTTAAAAATTTAAATGTGGAAATCTTATTTAATTCAGTGACGAGAGTAATGATCCCGCGAAGGTTTGAGTTTAGTCGGGAAGTCAAACCTTTGTGCTTTACGTAAATATCTGGTGCGATATTTAAATTTAAATTTAGTCCCTTAATTTAAAACTATTTTGTCTGTATTCACAGGTGTGAATCAGATATGTTGTAAACCATTTAATAGAAGCTAATTAAGCTCCTTGTGATCTTGTAAAATATTTAAGAGTTAAAACTTTAAGTAAATATCTGGTGCGATATTTAAATTTAGTCCCTTAATTTAAAACTATTATTATTATTATTATGGTTTATAGGCCCATCAACACAATGAGGTCATTAGGGCCTTTTACAATATAAAAAACATAGTAAAATCCCATAGGGGAGAGTCATAATAATTCACCTGCATATGCAGGTAATAAACAATATAGTATAAAAGAGTGATACACCTGCTAAAAAAAACCACAGGTGTATAAACTACTTTAAAAGTACAAAACAAACATATTAAAATAACGCGTTAAAATAACAAAACATGTTAAAGTAAAATATGTTAAAAGGACAAGATATGTTAAAATAACAACATATTAAAATGTATTTAAAATGTTAAAATAGTCTCAATATGAGATAGTTTCCAAATGAGCCACTTTATAAAAGTGACTCAAATGGCGTTTAAAAGGTTCGCCTGGCGTATAAAACGGAGTAAACATATGACTCCATCCGCACTGTCGCGTAGTAAAAAACGAAGGTCACCATTAAAATCTAG
>CABFWO010004871.1:0-56977 GCA_902155825.1 Timema genevievae
GGCTTAACCCAATTTATGTATATATTTACCTATTTTTCTTATGATTGTTATTCCTAATATCAATATATATATATTCACTAATATTGTTATGTTTCAAAATAAATATATATTATTTTCATTCAAATATTTTTCCTTTTATATTAGTTAATAAGTCGTAACTCTTAGATATTCTCGCCCTCTTCCCCTGATATATATATTTTTTTATATGTCTATTCAGCTAGTGATATTAAAGAGAGAGTTCATGATAACTCAAAGTGATGTATAGGTCAGAGAGATAGGCCTATTCGTCACATATTGTTCTATCGGCTCCACTGCAAATATCATTTGTTGTATTTTTTTTTAACCTTTGCATTCAGTTTAAATTTGTGCACCAGCCTTTGTCTATGAGAGGACAAGGGGGTGGTACAACGTTTGAGTTCATTGTGATGACTGGTTTCTGGCACCAGGTTTTGAGTCATATTAACCGTGTCAACAAATTGCTTCAAAGAGAGGATACAACAGTTGATTTGTCTGTAAAGCACATCCATGGACTCATCAAACTTTTGGGATCCTCTAGAGATACTTGTGCAACAAATACAATCAATGAAGTTAGAGAAAAGGCAAAATAACTCTTGTTGAGCCCCAATTTCCATGAAGTTCAAATAAGGAAAAGGAAGAAATTATTTGATGAAGAAGTAGAAAATAAAGAGGTTCAAATAATTGTAAAAAAAAAATCAAGATCCTTCTTTTGGAAGTAATGGACAGGGTGCTTTTGGAACTCAGAAGGAGATTTGAAGCAATGGAGGAACTATATGAGAAATTTAGTTTCCTTCGTGGCACCAAGTTCCAGTCGCTTTCTGTAGAAGAACTTGGGTCAAAGGCAGCTCAGCTTGTTGAGACATATTCAAAAAATCTTTGTAAAGCTGAGTTTGAGTGGAGAGCTTTAAGTATCACGCTCTGAGCCTAGACAATAATTTTAATAACACATCTCCTAAAATTCATTTTCAAATGTAGATGAAGATGCCTACTTGAACATTTCAACAACCCTGGAGATTTTTTTGACACTTCAAGTGGATGTTGCATAAAACAAACAGAGTTTCAGAACAATAAAACTGATTAAAACCTACTTGTGAAACATTATGAGATAGGAACGTATCTCAAACCTAAATATAATTAACATTTAGCACAAAGTGGCATCACAAATGTCGTATAGTGAGGTAATTAAAGAATTTGCAGCCAATAAAGCTCGCAAGTGGAAGTATTTTTGCAATCACATTTTTGTATCACTATTTTGTACAATATTTTTATTTTCAAGTTATGTTAAAATTAAAATGTTAAATAGTACCTTAATTATAAAAATTGTTTTTGTTTTTATTTTTCCAATTATAAACAAATCAAAATAAACATACAATAGCTCAAATAAAAAGAACATTTTTTTTAATGCACAAGACAAAAAAGTTTAGTAAACATCCATCTGTCCAGGAAGAGGGGGGAAGGAGGCGTGACATTTTTAGGTTTGGCCCCACCAAAGAAAATTTCTATTTCCGGCCATGAATAAATACATACATTTGCAGTAAAGATGTTTATAATAGGGATATTATTTTCCCTCATTTCTCACCTTTATTTCCTATAAAAACTAAATTTTCTTTTTCAAAATAAATTTCCACAGAAGGAAAGAACCAACATATAAGCGACTAATTTGTTTATTCAATTAAGATTTAATCCTCGTTCCCGGCATAGATTTATCTGAATGCCAAACCCTTCCTTCACCTCTGACAAGACGTGTATTAATCACAGCTTGTGAATGTGTGGAATGCCAGGCCTAGTGTGGAATGCCAGGCCTCCACCGTGGTTCGGATTCCACGTTAAACTGTAGGTCCTCCATTTCATCTCACAGTCACCCTACCATTATACATTAGCGTAAGTGCGTATAACCCGAACGGTATTAAGACGCGGTGATGATGATGATGATGATGATGATGATGATGATGATAATAATAATAATAATAATAATAATAGTTAAGATTTACCTTCAGTTGTATTACCACACAAAATTTTTTATCAGGCTATTAAATATAATTGCTAAGCTTTTATGCAGCCGTATTTAAAAAATTGCCAAAATTAAGGTGCAATTTGTTAGTCTTAATGTATGTTTAATTAAATCTGTTACATTTTAATGTAAAAAGTAGCACAAGTCACACGTTATGCCCAGTGTCTGTGATGGATTACCTTTCACTTATTTTCTTATAGACCTGGTTACAAATTAAGTCCTCACTTCATGGCAAATGTCTGGTTGCAAATTTCACTTCCGGAGATAAATCTCGATCTAAAGTTATAGCTTCTTCCCTGTAAGAATGAACAATAGAGACATCATTCAATCGCCCTTGGCCCATAGTAGACCTAGTGTAGGATTTCAGTCTACAAAGACAGGGTAATGAATGCTCAGCTGTACAGATGGGCATTGGTATTGTAAGAACTAGTTTCACGAACTTAGCAACCTCTGGAAGCATGTCACGCAGAAATTCTTACTTTCCAAGGAGATCAAAACCACTCTGAAAATCTATTATATGATGCATTTTTGATCTAGATATATGTAAATCATATCCCTGTGTAAAAAAAAAGCCTCTCCTCATCTAAGTCAGTGCCATAAAATAGCAATTTCTTCAATATCCTTATCACCTTTATGCAAACAACCAAATAAAAGTCTTTCCATTTTTCAAGATAATATGCCGCAACCTTATCAGTGTTATTATGTAGGCAGGTCACAAAAATTTAAAAAAAACTCAATATAAATCTCTTCAGGGGATGAGCGGACATGTGGAATAAATCCAGAATCCAAACGGTGAGGTGGGAGTCAGTTAATTGGGAGTCATAGTTCAGATAATGCTAATGTTTCTGATTTTTGTGTTACTTCACTCCAAAACTTGGAAAAACCTTCACCCTCACAAGAAAAAAAAATTGGAGTGTGGAGCACAGTGACTGCAGAATACAGGCAGCTTTCTTGAAATACAGTTTTTTTTCTGTATTGTAGTATTAGCTGTATAAATATGGCTGAACATTTTTACAAGTAAGATTATATGGTTTTAAAAAAATGTAATGATTGCAAGTTCAATAAAAATCTGTTTACTTTTGCACCAACATCTGACTTTTCAATTAAAGCCATGAATGTAATCAATTCATCCTAATTCTTAAGCACGAAATTCAGAGAAAGGAATCAACGTGTTGGATAGAACATTTTGAGATTTGTGAACTCTTCTGTTTGCAACTGTTTGCGTAAAATGCAAGCCCTTTTGGTGAGCTTATGTGTTGTGTTAAGAGTATTTCTACATTCACTGTGCAAACGAACACTTCCTTGAATCACTAGACTCAAAGAGTGCACCAGACAGTGAACATAAATCACCCTTGTGCCACCCATGTAGACAGCTCCATCGAAACACTGTTCCTGACAATCTTTGATTGGAAAATTGAATCTTTGTAACACATATATTGGAGTTAAAAATGACTCCTAGCTGTAGTGCGGTCAATTTGATAGAAACCATAGAATAATTCATACTCACACTCACACTCACACATTCACTCAGATCTTTCGATACAAATCGACACTTGCTCTCAAACAGGTTCGTTGGACATTTCAACCATCAAAACTGCATAATATTGCGAATCTAAAATATGAGCCACAAAATACCTGAGTAATTTATGAGTCATTAATTTCAAGATTGCGTTACTTGTATCATGTTATACCCATTTTATGAATCCCTTGCAAGCCACTGGTTCAATACTGGGTAATCTTCACATCTAACCTGTAGTAAATTAATAAAGTTTCTCATGTCATCACTTTGACCTCGAATCACTAACCCTTGAGGGGCAATTCCATGCAATAGTGATATTTTGGGAAAAAAATAATTGTTTTGCATTTTTTTTAGTGGGGTGTTGTAGGAAAATATTGAAATTACGTTGGCAATAATGATGTTCTTGAAAATATTTTCATATTTCAATATGATGGCCATGTAAACATTGATGCAGCCAACGAAGTAGTTTTTCCTTCAAAACAACATAAAAAAGAGGTAATGATTATTTATTTTGAATCCAATTTACTCAATAATATTGTTTTTATATAATTATTCACTATTCATACTTGAAGAATTGGCAACCAACTAAAAGATTAATAATTTAGAAATCAACACAGTTCAATTTAAAGCGAAGGTTAGAAGAATATTTGTAACATGAGTTACCAAAACCATTATTTGTTGGTGCCACAGCTTTGTGGCGTGCTTAAAGTAGTTATTATTTCCAATTATATAATAATATTATTAATTATTCAACTTGATGAGAATAATTTTTATTTACTTTTCAATTATTAGTTATTATAAAAAATTACAGATGCAAATGTTGTAACATGAGCTACCATTCTTAGTGTAGCATGAGCTACTAAAATTCTATTCAATACATTGTGTTATTATGAAGTAAAATAGTATCTCTTTTACTTTAGGTATTAAGAGGCCACTAACAGCTGCTGAAAAAATGAAGAGAAGGTAGAAACTTAAGGACATAAGACGATACGAAGATTATAAGGCAGTATACCGAGTAACAGCAAAAAAGTTGACCATAACAAAAAAATAATAGGAATAAACTGCGTAAAACATAAAAACATAAGATATTAAAAAAGTGGCAAAATATAGGCATTTGAAAGCTGAGCTTAATACAAATCTTAAAATTAGTTCCACACCTCCATTGAAAACTGCCTCATCTTTAGGAAAGGCGACAGTTCGTGCCAGAAATGCATTACGCATGTCACCACGGAAAAAAGAAGCTAGTTGTGACTAGGCTGTTTGAAGCCTATGGTGAACAGTGGAATGTGTGGAGAGAAGGAGGGTGACTTAAAGTTTTTGGAAAAAGGACAATTCATGAGCTTAAGAATTACAGATTAAAGACAACACCTCAATTTTTAGAGCATTGTTACATAAAAAGAAAGCAGACTCAACCTTATCAGAAAGGTAGAGAATCTGTAAATGGTTCAGATTTTGACCCAAAATTTGCCATGATACAAATTGATTACTCAGAAAACTTTACCTGCATAGCTCAAGACGAAGTCCTGAGTTTCAATTGGGTACAGCCCCAAGTCAGCTTGTTCACTGTCTCACTTCACCACTCTGGCATACAAAACCTTATGGTATTAGCATCAGATAACTTGGATCATAACAAATACACTTATATTGACAGCACAATGAGAGAAGTTCCAAAAAACGTTGAAGAAGTATTTATATGGTCTGATGGACAAAGTTCTCAGCTTAAGAACAGATATGTGGCATCTTGTTTGGAAAGCCTTGAGTGTAGATACAATAAAAAGTAATATGGAATTATTTTGCAACGTCACATGGCAAAGGGCCAGTTGACAGAATTAGAGGTGCAGTCAAATGACAAGTGAGAAATTCAATCCTTAAAAGAGAGTCCATGGTTTTGAATGCCACAGTCTATAACTACCGCAACCAAGGGCTCATCAATTAAAGTAATAGAAATAGCTAAAAAAAGATTTTGAAAAAGGAATTTAGAAATGAATATTAAAGGTATTTTTGAAAATGTGATTCCTCTTAAAGGGATTTCAAAAGCGGCAATTATGTTTTAGTTAAGTTTGCTGGAAAAAAACATAATTTCCATTATGCTGCAGTATGCCAAAGAAATGTTGATGATGAGGGTGAAATAAAGATAGTGAGCCTAAAAATATCAGATAGCCCGTGATTCACTTTTTAGGGCAGATGAAACTGATTTTTCATTCATTTTTTTTTCATTGATCAAATTTTAGGTTTCTGGCCAAATCCAGCTATAAAAATGAAAGGAAATATAATTTATTATGAATTTGAATGTAGAGTAGATGTCTTTGAGAAAGGTTAGACTTTGTGTATGTGTTAAATCAGTGACAAATAAACCCGTAACATGAGTTACCATTCATTATATTTGTATTTTAAAAATAAAAATATTCTTCATCATTATATGTTCTGGGAAATCAATGAATTAATCATCTAATAAAAATCATAGGCGCTGCAGTTGTTCACTTTTAGGGAAGATAAAATTCATGTATTTGGTTTCTAACCTTATTTTTAAGTTTAGTTCCATATATGGCTAAAAAATTAAACGGTATCAATGTATTATGTATTTTAATGTTCAGTATATTTATTTGAAAATGGACAGATTTAATTTTATTTTGTTTGCTCTATTTTTTTTTTATCAGTGTGAAGAGTAACATGAGTTACCAAACATATGTAACATGAGTTACCATTAAATTTGTATTTAAAAAATTTGCTCAAGATTATTTTTGTCTATATTTTATGGCAATAAATTATTCAAAATATGAATCACCTTGCTGTATAATACTTTGGTTCTAACGGCTCTATAAGAGCAGAAAATGCTTTCAGTATGTTCTTGTAAATAAATGATGTCTAATTTGTGTAACATGAGTTAATAACAGTCAATTTTTTTTTCTATAAAAAGTAATAATAATAAGCAAGTTTGGCTTGCACTAAAAATGGAACTAAGAGACAAGCAAAGAAAAGTTGTATGACTCATTATCCTTATATACATTAATGGGTTGCTATTATAATTTAAATGGAATTGTCCAGCACGGAATTCTGTGAAAGGAATCGTACTGGCCTTCTTGTTGGATAAAACATTTTCAGATTTGTGAACTCTTCTGTTTGCAACTGGCAGAAAAATGCAAGCCGTTTAGCTGAGCTTTTTACAAAGTTAATAGTCCCTGTGTTGTGTTAAAGAGTATTTTTACATCCAGTGTGCAAACAAACACTTTCTTGAATCACTAGATTCAAAGAGTGCACCATACAGTGAACTGAATCTAAATCGCCCTTGCCTTGGACCTGGGATCGTAAACCATTGAGTGCGCCACTTATATTAGCAACGCCATCGAAACACTGTCCCCAGCAATCTTTGATTGAAAAATTGAATCTATGTAACATCTCTATTAAAATGTTAAAAAAAAGACTCATAGCTGTAATGCTGTCAGTTTGATAGAAATCAAAGAAGGATTCATTCACACTCAGACTTTTCGATACAAATCAAAAACAGATTGACACTTGCTCTCAAACAGCTTCGTCGGACATTTCAACCATCAAAAATGCATAATATTGTGAGTCTAAAACGTGCCACAAAATACCAGAGTAATTTATGAGTCATTAATGTCAAGATTGCATTATTTATATCATGTGATACCCATTTATATGAATCCCTTGCAAGCCACTGGTTCAATACGGAGTAATCTTCATACCTAACCTGTAGTAAATTAATAAAGTTGCTTATTTCATTACTATGATCTCGAATTGTTGTTTCCAGCCTGTGGCCGAGTCAGTTTAATAAAATGCCTCCAGCCTTCCACCATTCTTCCTCTTTTAATTCCTTCCAATCTTCTCCTCTCACTTGAACACTTTCTGTCATCTGCTCTTCCCATCTCTCATGTATTTTATACCTTTAATATCTTTCTTTCTCAATGATTTAAGCTACCCGGCTCCTGGTAAAAGGGACACAAAATCGGTAAAAGATCCTTTGACCAAAAATAAGGAAAGTTTTACAGAAAAGATATCCTGTAATGTCTGTCAAAGAGGCATACCAACAGTTCTTAGGAGAGACTGGTATAAATCATATCAAGAAAATAACTTTTATGACTTAAGGCCCAAGCAAGTTTTATTGGTTTTTGACACACCACACACTGTTTGTGTGTATAAATATCATGCAAATTTTAACTTTTTATTAGAAGCTCTGTGGAATAATGGAGTAACAGGAAATGACTTCCATCCAAATGGTAAGGACGTGATTGGCCACGCGGTTTGTAATCTTAAAAATGAAGCGTGCATGCTAGGTTCCTGCATTAAATGTAAGGATGTGGACATCAAGCAGTATGTGAGGATTATGAGCCTGAGAAAAAAATTAAATGAAAACAATGGATTGATGTTGATAACAGGCCAAGACAAATAGATTGCGGTGGTACAATTTCAGAGGTAATTTCTGAAATAAGAAAGCAACTTCTGGCATTTAGAATTCATTGCTTTGTAAAAAAAAACACAGGTCAATGAATTTGAGGTCAGAAAACAAAAAGCCTTAGCTAGTTCTGGCGTTCTACAAATTGATTTATTCATTGCAGAAAACTTTTCCCTCACCTCACAGGATGAAATCCAGACTGCACATTGGTCACATGAACAAGTGACATTGTTCACCGCATGTGCTTGGATTGTTAAGTGATGATTTGTCACATGGGAAATTAGCCAACAAAGTTTTCCAATATAAATTAATAACAGATCTTCAAATCAGGTTTCCAGCCCTACAAGAACTGTGTATATTTTCTGATGGACCTTCTTCACAATTTAAAAATCAGTATACACCCTCTCTCTTTTGTTCAATGCAAAAAGATTTTGACATTGGCATGCAGTGGTTGTTCTTTACAACATCATAAGGCAAAGGAGCAGATGACGTTATTGGGGCTGCACTAAAATGCCGTGTTTGGCTTGTAATTAAATCAAGAAAACGGCAGGTCTCAAATGCACACAATTGTTATGAGTGTGCTAAAACTGAAATACAATGTACAATACTCTTCTACATCTCTAAAGAATATATACTTGCTTACAAGGACCAAATGAATAAGGAATGGGAAAGAGACATTGCGGCTATTCCCAATATTCAGAGAAGCCTCTACATGCTTAACATATTATGATTGCAAAAGTATCCTTGTTGCTAGGACCTCCAAATCGGAAATGACTAGAGATGGGCCACTCGAATCCACACAACTATTCAAGATTCGAGGATTCGGTGTTTTACTGAATTCGATGGTCGAATCTTTAACCTCATAAACAAAGCATAATATTTTGAATTCAAAGAATTACTTAGTTAGGCCTACTTGAAAAGCACAACTTAATCCGTAATCTTTATTTTGTCGGACAAAAGAGATTTGCATGAATAAAGTATTTATTTAAAAAAAATAATACTTGTTTGGTGTGGAAAAATCTTACGTGATCTTACGTGTCTACTAAGCTAACCTCCCACCTCTATGGGAAACTTGGACTCGACCGTTTCAGCACATGTTCACTCTAAAACTTTCACCTCACAAACAATCTTGTAAATATTTTAATGAACACATTAAAACTCTTCAAAAACTAAAAATCAAAACTAGAATTACAAATAAACTCGACATAAATAAAACAAATTATGGCGTATTTTCTTAACAGAAATAAAAACACATTACACATGATACAAAGTCGGCCGCCATGACGTATATTATCTTTACTCGCGAGAGTGATGATTAAAATAAAGATACTGTTAATTATTCTTTCTACCCAACAGGTTTTAATTATCTACAACTATGCAGAGAGCCCCAATTTATTGCATACGAGCCTTAAGCTAGAGATTTTATTGGGTTTCATGAAAAATAAATATTGTCAACAGTCAAGCTAACGATAAAACTGTTTATTTATGCCTACCGGCCATAGATAAAGAAGTGTATAGATTGAGATATCTCTGTATCGAGGTTCGACATTTGCGTTAGCGCTGTCTGGTTGCAGAACTAATCATCGAATCGGCGGGTTATTCAAATATAAAGTGAACCTGAATCCTTTATTTGATTTGATTTTCCTGTCATTTTTTTATTTAGCTTTTTTTAAATATGTTTTATAGTTAAAAAAAGCCAAATAAAAAATGTAAGTAAATAAAACCAGGTTTTAAATAACATTTATATTTGATTGTTTAAAAAATAAGTTTTCTGAGATAATACCTGAATAACTAGGTATTTTACTGCAATATGATTAATATGCAACTCTGAACACACCTTTCTTTAATTTGAAACTCACTCTTTTGCAATGTGTTAAAAAAAACTTTGTCAAATAAGCTCTTAATACAAAAATTAGGTTGATGGTGATTGAAATGGGTAGATTTATAATAATAACTAACATATATTTATATTTTATCAAACAAATATTTTATTTATACATAGCTCTAATGGGCGGAACAAAATGTATAGTTAACTTTTGTTTATATTATGCATCCTAATAATTATATTATACATTGTTTTATTTGTTTACGTAAGGTGTATATTGCCCAAAAATAGTTGTTCAAGTTCTCGGTCTAGGACTATGAAAATACAATAGCTAAGGAATTATTTATATAACTATACCAACATGAGATATAGAAACTTAACAATGTTTAAAAAACGATGATTACATCAATAATTTATGCAATATTATTAGTGAATCACAGGTGAACGGTGGGGAGGGCAAGTCCCATCGAATCCGCATATCCGCTTCCCCTCCTACCAAAATAGAAAGAAATATTTTTTAATTCAATACAACGCAGTACGAATGATCAGAATAGGCCTAATCTTTGTTAACTTTTAGAACATGTGTAGGAACCAAATTTCACTATTTTTATTACACTTGGTTATAAGATTTATTTAAGGAGCAGTTTGGCCTAAAATTAAGTTATATTTAATTAGAAGAGCAGAATAAAAGGGACTTTTTTTTGTTTTGACGTGTGATGTATAGTTTTCGAGATACTGCGTACGGCTTGGTTATTGGTGATGTCATAAGCCATTAACAGTAGTGTCAGCGTTTAGTGACGTTTGAATTGCCATGAATAAATTTTTTATGGATTTTACTGTGCGATAGTGTAATTCTGTGTTTGTGATCATCAACCAATTTTAAATTTTATCTAATATAGCTATCCATATGTATTAATAAAATTGATAATAAAACACATATCACCTGACTCTTTGTTTTAAATATGTTTTACATTGTTAGTGATCAGCGTTGCCAATTTAGCGACGTTGTTGCTAGACCTATCCACTTTTACGGGTCTGAAACAAATAATTTTCATTTTTTTTTTAGCGCCTAGCAACTAATCTGGTGACTGACAACTTTCCTTAATTTTCTGTCAAGTTCATGTGTATTATTTTAAATTTTAATAATGTAGAGTTTAGATTTATAAACTACCATACTGCAATGTATTGCTTCGCTCTAGAGAAAAGCTCTAAACTGTCATTCATAAAAATAATCACTATGACATTGTTTCGGATCCGGGGATCAGTTAGTCCATTGATGTATCTTACTTTCAGTTCAGATTAATGTATGCGTTTTTGGTTTGGCGACAAATCTGACTTCATTTAATGTTCAGTTTAGCGACAATCTAGCGACTTTCTGGTACTAATCTAGCTAAAACACTTATATGTCATTGGAAACACTGTTAATGATATTACTTTTAAGTCAAATATCCTAATGATTTAGTTAACTGTCAAAAGCACTCGAAATTATTATTTTGTTGGTAATAAGGAATTTTATTCATTAATTTTTCAGCCCTCACATTGTTTTTTTCCAAACAAGCATGACTAAACAATGTGTTTTTTGATGATATTCATTGCATAAGAAAAATAACTAAACTAAATTATCATTCCATTACTTCCCAAATCAGGAAAAATCTCCGGTACGCTATAAGCAATGGTTGAATAGAATTAAGAGGAAGAAATATGTGCCCTCTGCACCTAGTGTCATTTGCTCTAAGCATTTTAGAAAGTAAGATTTTGATCAATCCTCTCTTTTAAAAGAGAAACTTATGCTCTAAATAAAAATCCATAAGAGAAAATTAAAATATGAAGCGTGTTCTTTGTTGTTTTTGAAATGCAAAGATGTATTGGTGGCTCCAAAGCGTACTTTCTCTTACATAAAACAAATTGTAAGTGAAATCATCGCCACTACTAGCAAAGTAGTTGATTGTTATTTAACTCAGTTGATGAGAATTTGAATGGCTGCTTAGGATTCACATACTTTGTTAAATGTTCCTCTTCAAATTGTCATCCATCTTTTCATATTTCCCTAAGTTTCACAAATCAAAAGTATCTGGCTGAAAGCAGTTTGGGTGTAGGCTTGTTGCTGATACAACCAACCCAGTTGCTGGTTGAGAGGGTGAATCATGTGGCATATCAAAATAGTGACATTTGTCATGTGCTGGACCTTTTCCTATTTCTTTATCATTATGGGCTTCGCCAGTTGAAGTGCCACTAGTCCCTGGTAGCGATGATGGTATTGAAGTCTCTGAAAAAAAAAGTATATGTGTATCCAAGCAAATTACTTAACTAAACCACGCCACAGCATTCATAACAATGAAATATTTAAAAAAATACATTACAAAATAAAAAGACTAAAATGTTTATTATTTTCAACCCATTTTATTTGCCCGTTTATAACAGAGTTATTTAAGGGATTAACTAAAAACGGCTTTGTGGATTGACTTAAAATTATATATACATATTATCTTATATAAATACAAGTTTCGAAATTTTTTTACTGTAATATCATTATGGATTTCAAAATGGCAGTCATTTTTTAATTTAAAAAATTGAAAAGTTCCATTTGTTCAAAATAATCTCAAAATATTTTGATTAAAATTTGTTAATTTCTAGTAGAGCTATAGTAGAGGTGTTAACTGGGAAGTATCCCCCTCCAAATATTATCAATGTTGCCAAGGCCGTAGCCAGCCAATAATTTCAGGGGGGGTTTGGTGGGCACATCCCACAATTGTTGGAAGCTAGAAAAAAAAAATTCTAAGTGATAAACAGTTCTAGAAGCTCTCTAAAGTGCTTTTTTTCATGGTAAAATAACTCACTAACTGCCAAAGGCTTGGAAAATTTCTAAATATTAAACACATTTAGAAGCTCTGTCAAGTTTTTTATGGTAAAATAATCCCCAAAATGCCGAAGGCTAGGAAAATTTTGAAATATTTAACATCTCTAGAAGCTTCTCTGAAGTGCTTTTTATGGTAACACAGCCCCCTGATTTGTATTTGTATCTTAATTTTAATATTGTTTGAACCATAAATAAAGCAAATATATATTCTGTTCATAAAATTTCGCGGGGGGTTTGAACCCCCAAAACCCCTCCCTGGCTACGGCCTTGAATGTTGCCCTTGTAATATCCCTAGTCACTTAGGAGTTTTTTCTAATTTCAGAAGCCTAGAGCTGGGAAATAACTGTCTCACCCATCTCAAAATATATCTCTCGTGGTGGCGCTTCTGACTACACCATGTAAAATTTAAAATCAGTGCACCAAATTTCAGCTTTCTACCATTACGAGAAGTTGAAGAAAACCCTCGGACAGACAGATATATCTCTTCGAAAATATAAATAAATGATATTTAGACTAATATTAATTATTTATACATATATATGTATAGATAATTAATATAATACAAGTACATTAATATTATATACAAGCGAAAGCCCTGACTGACTGAATGACTCACTCATCACTAATTCTCACACTTCCCACGAAGTTAGAGGGCTGAAATTTGGCACAGGTGTTACCTATAAGCTAATTAGTAAAAGTAAAGATGTTTCATTCCGATGATTTGTGATTAAGGGGGTGAAATCGAGGTAGCTAACCTAATCAACAATATTGCTTTATAAACGCTTTTTAAGCGTTTAGAGGGTAATAACCCGATAAGTTTGTTTTAGTAATCCCTTCGAAAAAATATAGCAATTATTTTTAATCCCGTATATGCTTCTAAGGGGTGGAACAAATTAATACAAATAATTGAATAAAATATGTAATTACGTTTTAATATGCAAATCCAAGAGATGGTAGAAGTATGTAGTTTATATTTTGCTGAATTTTGTTGTGTTTATAGTGCCTATGTGAGTAAGAGGACCCGGGCCGGGGTGGTGTGTGGTGGTGGGGAGTGTAGGGAGGGGGAGACCTGGATATCCACGCTCAGCCAATAACGCCCCAGGCAGTAGGCAAGGGGGCCTACCTAAAATAAAACTCCTCATGAGAAACGATACATGGCCACCTCCTCGTGGTGCTTCTCGGGTAGCACTAGGAACCATGCCATTAAGCTTCAAACAAAAATTCCTCATTTTCATCCAAAAATAAATAATAACACAATATCCCGTGCGAAGAACGGGCATTCAGCTAGTATAAAATATGAGTATTAACTTACCATCAATTGTAGTTATAGTCTTCAACTTTTTGAAGAAATCAGTTATTTTTATTGGTTTGTTAATTCGTTTCATGATGACTTTATACACAATGTTCGTCTTCTCACTTTCACTTTGTTTACGCTATGGTCAGTAACTCTTCAGTGACTGGCACGTGGTGTTCTTGCAATCTACAATTGGGCTAATTTCGGGGGTGTTCGCCCCGATTGGCTCTGCGCTTCAAACCGGAGCATGCGTATGACGTGGCGGGCTCACCCACGTGATGAATGATTTCACCTCCATGTAGCCTAGTTAGGGATGTTCCGGTACTAAAGTCTGTTCAGCGTAGGAATTGTTTTCTGAAAGGTTTTTTTTCCCTACCAGAAAGCTATTATATAGTAGGATTTTGGTAGGAAAAAAGACCTTTCAGAGAGTAATTCCTACCGTGAATGGAATATACTAATACGATACCAGTATCTTTACTTTTCTTTCATTAACAAGTATTTTTAGTATCGACACAGAGCTTTCGATACTTTACTAATATCAGCACTTTTAACAAAGTAGTGAAATAATTTTATTTAAAATTTTGTGGAATTAAAATATTCTTTATGTTTGTTAATTGCCGCTAATAAAGACAGCCAGTTAATAACTTGTGTATTGTGGAACTAAATATTGATTCCCACCCATTACCTCAATTCACCATAGACGGACCTACCAGTAATTTTTCAAAACATCTAGTGTAACACCTCTTTTAAAATACATCGTGGTCCTAAAACAGCTGAGAGGGGAGATCAATTTACGTCATGAAGTGGTAGTTTGTCAACACGAACAAGGTTACGTCTTCTCCTCCTATTCAAGTGTGATTTTGCTGGTATAACATTTTCGATCCCGGTTGTGTTTTTAAATAGCAAAAATCATGGCCGAAGAAAAACCTAAAACGATGCCAAAATACATCAAATTTCTCTTTGGGGGTCTTGCAGGGTAAGTAGACAATACTTTGCACTGTTAAAATGTCTCAAAGTATTATGACTTATTTGCCCTTGAGAAAATTTAAAATGCAATGTAGATTATGGTAAAAAAGTTGGTAAGGTTGATTTCCATACAAGGTAATGTGAGAAGCGGGAATTTGAAATTGTAATTTGATAGACTTAAAGTAAACTTAGTGCAGTGGCGGATATAAACCATTATTCGATTCGTAAATAATCTTATAAAGTTTTATGTTTGATGCTTAGTAAAATATTATTTACAGATTGAATTATCACTGACACTTACTATTATACTAAGATTTGTTGTTCTTTGGCCTTTCATCAGCTTTAAATAAGCTAATAATTTCTGCAAAATGCTAGCCTATGTGTAGCTAAGATGTATGCTATTTTTATTTTTATTCAGCATCAAGCATTTTGTGGAGGAATTTTTTGTTTATTTCCTATTTAATTATAATACACCTCTGAATTGAAATATTATCATGCTCTTAAATAATATTCGCTAGGGATAGCCTAGTCTTAACTTTTCAAATTCCTGCCTTAGTAATAAGCCACACACTACCACTTCACATTCTAGGTGTAATTATGTTATTTAAGCTTTTTACTAAGAATTATAATGTAAGCCTAGTGTAATCATGGTTTATAGATGTTATTATAAACAACCGGGCAGATTACAGGCCGAGACTCTGAAGATCATTTGAATTACACATTAATCTTTATCCATCTAAGAGCTGCTGTCATTTGAATGAGCTTTGTAGTATCGACCCTACATTGTTTGTAATCTAGGGCTCAGAACGTTTATACTCGATACTTTCTTAACTCGTAACAAATGTAGGCCTACTAGTCAAAAGACAAACTCTCAAAGTTGAATTAGTATTGTGAATGCTACGATATACTAATAAGTAGGCCTACCTACTAAGGTATTGTAAACTATAAGAACCTGCTACATCTAAGTATCTAATCTAATTTATAGCAGAAATGTTTCCTTTTATGGAAAAGTAGGCCTATACAGGCAAAATAATCTTATCTTAACTGTTAGAAAGTCCTATTAGCTTTCTCTTTGCTTTTTAAACTACCTCTTCCTTTCTCCCCAACTTTTGGAAAGCAGGCATAGATTTTTACTCAGTATGTTACAATTTTTTTTAACTAGACCTATATAATTAGTCTCAAAGTTTATGTATACCACAATAACTGTTCTCTATGTGATACGAACCTGGGCTACTTTCTCTCTTGAGATATGGTAAATATAGCCCCACTTTATACAAAATGGCATTGGTCCTTAACGTGGTGCCTCTGCGCATCATCACTCTCTGGACCATTTGCGTGTGTCCACGATTGACTATTCAACCTGTAAATTTAACCTTAGGCCCTACATAGTGTACTACCTACTTACCAGTAAGATTTTTTTTAGTGGTAGTACAGAGTCATACACTATTTCAGTGTATTGTTTTCAATCATGAGCATCATAAAATCAAAATATACATTCTTCAATTTTACCTATTTGTAAATATCTAAGATAAGTACTTAGTTATCACTATCACATGTTAAAATAGATATGTATTTAATAACTATTGATTATGTACTTTAGCCTATGTATAGCTAGGCTATTTACTATTGAATAGCTACTAAATGTTACAAAATACATAGGTAGGCTACATATTTATATTTTAAAATATTTAATTAGGCCTATACAGGCTCCTATGATCCTCAAATGATCAACTAAAATCGGATGTTTTCGAAAATTTTAATATATATTTACTCTTCTATAAAATATAATTTTTATTGTAGAAAAGCTACCATTGAGAAAGTATTACTATACTTATCTTAGATAGGCCTATTTATAAATACGTAGGTAAAATGAAAGTATAACTAAATACCGGTAGACTTAGTAAATCTTAGGACTGTTTAAATAAGTTAACTCTTTCCGGATATTTAAAAAAAATGTACATGGTCACATCAGAATGTCCCTTGAAAAGATGTGTTTTTGTTTCAATATGGCCGCTGTGGGTTAATAGAGAACCACATAGTTTAATGTCACTGCTGTATTGCAGTGCCATTTTCTAACAAGATGTATCAGTATGTTTGTAGTTTCATACAGGAAATTACAAATGGCATGCTGATGGAAAAATTTGTTGGTAGAGCGATCAACGTGTAAAACCAGATGACCCAGGTTTAAACCTCTGTTCGAGTGTGGCCTTTGTTATTTTTATAAAATTGCTGTTTGGATAAAATAATGAAGAGCATCAAGGAACTATCGGGCAAACTCAATGCAATGGCCTTCGCCGATAGTGTCATTATCTGGGGAGAAACAGAAGAGGGGTTCAGACAAGACTCAACGAGTGGAATGTCAAGTTTCAGGAGTTCTACCTTGAGATCAGTGAATCAAAGACAGCGGTGAGAGAGGGCTGACTGGCAAGCATCAAGCAAGCAGACCGCCAGCTGAAGAGTGGAGGACAACTTCACCTATATTGGCAGTGATGTCTCCAGAAGGAGGTCGCCAATAGGGTGCAAACAATGGGACGACAAAGTTCTGAAGAAAACAAAGTTAGCAATATGGAAGAAAGCAATGCTGTACAATTAAATATATATGATAGGTGAAGCTTGGGGGATGAATGATTATAACTACAGACATGAGCTGTATCTCAATTATAATCGAATAAATATCTGATCGAATAAATAAATGATCTATCCAGGGATAGTTCCGTGCTCAAGGTAATTCTTCACTCATACTTGAAGGTAAAGTCTGTGATGAACTTGTGAATATTAAATGAGTGAAGAATGACCCTGAACACAGAGCGCCTTAAGCCAAAGGTCCTAGGTTTGATTCTTGTGTTCAGGTGTCATTTTTCAATTTATTTAAAAGTTACTTCATACTTCAGCAGCCACTTCATATTGGTCTTGACCTATGCTTTCAAAACATGAACTCTCACCAACATCAAGACTGCAGGCGTCAGAGATGAAGTTCCTGAGGACCACGATCCAAGGACAAAGTTGTACAAGATCAGGAATGAAGAGGTGAGAATGGAAGCTGGGATCAAGACATCGCTGCTAGGCCGAGTCAGCACATCTAGACTTGGTTGGTGAGGATGGAGCCAGTGAGATCAGCTCAAGTGAACCTGGAGAGAGAAGTGGAAGAAAGACGACAAGTAGGAAGACCTAGAGCCCGCTGGATGGACAATGTCATGAAGAACAGGACACATCTGAATAGGAGTGGAGGAAGATCACAACACTACCTGGGAAACTGGAACTGCAACTCGATGACTCTTTGATAATCATAAATACAAGACTAATGTTAGCAATGTGCAACCTAGCACTAGTCTATTTAAAACCTCCATCCTTCAAACCATTTGCTATAAAGCTTGATTCACACGTTCACCGAAAATGGAAGACAGAATCTGCCTCAGTGGTGGAGTAATTTTTAAATTTAATTTTCTAATTTAGCACCATGTACTAATACCCATTCGGGCTATACGATGTACAGTAATTCTAACACTTTAAATTGACCCATGATGCTTTGCAATGCTAACTTAAAACAGCTGATTATCAACATATTTATTTTCTAGTAGATAGACATATATTTTAGATCACTCTCCCGATGGATGTTATCAAATTAAAACACCTTGTCGTGGCACAATCCAATACATCGATACACACACTTTCCATTAACGGGTTATTTCAAATCTTCTCACAACGACCAACAAAGCTGTCTTCTTGCTTCTGGTTGTACAGCACATGCATTGTCAAATGCACATGCACACTGATTTGTGGTGGTTGGTTCTGCGATTTGATTGGTTCTCCTGTGCTGAACATCTCAGGCAGGGTGGACGATAGAGATGAGTCAAACTTAAGCAAAACAGCTCGCGCCGATGAGGCGGAAATCTGTTCTGTGCTAGTTTTTCAGCGAACGTATGAATCCACAGTAAGACTGCAATCTTGTGCAAATTATCTTTAATAGGAATGTTATTGAGGGTATTTTGTGTTATTCCAGGATGGGGGCGACATGTTTTGTCCAGCCGCTGGACCTGGTAAAGAACCGCATGCAGCTGAGTGGTATGGGGGGGAAACAACGAGAATACAAGACAAGTTTCCATGCCTTCCAGGTAACTAAGTTACTAACTTCTACTACCGTTGAGGGGATAAACAATGTCACCCATACAGTTATATTTTGAAAAGATCCTCCCTGTCTTACAGTATGCCTTTTGATATGCATCAAAATACATTTCAAACATAGTTTATTTAAATGACATAAAAAGCAATGATACTGAAATTTCTGTGGCCACTTTAATTGAACATAAGCATATAACTGGCTGTCAACTTTTATATAATGCTATAAATACAACTTTCAAAAGTTTACTTTTAATTTGTTTAGAAAAAATCTCATATTAAGCTTTATCTGAAACATGAGGACACTTGTGCAGCAGGGTTGATATGTTTGAGTTTAATCTCACCCAGCTAAAATAATGTATATTTAAAGTAATGTAGGTAGTGATTTTCTGGCAAGGTTATTCGTTAAGGGAATGGTTTTACTTACAAATGCTCGATTTGTGTATCTATAATGGTTCTTGATGGTGTTTCGAATAATTTATCTAGACTTGCTCACATATTCTATGCAAAATTTGAGATTGCTTGTGTAAACACTGATTTAAATTTCTCCAACTATAAAATCCAGGTGTTTTTGCTAATATTATAATAATTTGACTTCAAGGTACAGCTGTGATTCTATCCAAACTCTTTACCATTGGTTTTTTTTATCCATTCAGTTGCACTATCATTGTCCACACCAAATATTAATTTTAATATTAAAATTATTGTAGTGCCAGTTAATCAGGAAAAGTAATTAAGAAGAGTTCGTCCAACCTCTCAGATCGGTCAGTATTCGGTTGTGTTTTCCTTATCATTTGAGGATTCCAATTTTAATTTCTGATTAACTTCTTTTCACTATTCTATTGTGTTTGTTCCCTTTATTTTAGTGATATATAATTGTTTTTCCCTGGACTACACTTAAAATCAGCCATCAACAAACTGTTGTACCTCGCCCTGGGCTGATGTTACTATAAAGCACTTATCTTGAGGTGTGGCCATCTTCCTTCGTTTCAACTCGTAGATACCATGGTCTTCTCAGATGGCAACTTCCATCTTCTGACACCAGTTTTGCTTCAATCGTCATATTAATACAGTAGGATCTGGATAGTTCGACATTGATTAATTTGAAAATTTGGATAGTTCAAACCCGCCATGATTCATTATGAAATTCATATTTAAATCATTGTTAGTAAGTTAACTTAATTTGAATTTTAAAAGGAAATATTTGGATAATTTAAAGCCTATTCATTGCTAAGTTTTTTAAGATTGTACTCATATTAAACCTAGCTTGATAATCTTTATTAAATCTCACTTATATGCCAAAGCATATATAACATGTGTGTGCTTATATGCAGCATATGTTGAGGTTATTGATTTATCGTGTACCATATGCCTAGATACTAATAAAAGTGGTTAGTTCGAAGTTTTAGATATTTTTTTTTAGATATCCCTTAGACTTCAAATTAAAATAGTCCTACTGTATTTATTGCATATATTACACCTCTCCCCTTAAAAAAATTAACTTTTACAATCCTTACAAGTCTAACACGAAGTCATAAAAAATATTAAACCTAACCTACCTAAATAGATCTCTTCCCCACTGAGAATAGATTATAGGAAGAGGCGGCACTTTTAAAACTACAAATTTAGTCGTCTAGTTGGCCTAATCACCCTTAGCAATTGCCTCAACGCTAAAAGAATGTTATATCTTTAAATTATTAAATCCTCAGAACGTTGAGCGAAGACAGATTTATCCTGGGAGAAGGTTTGTCTTTTGCCTCTTAAAAACATACCCTAACTTCCTGATAATTTTCTTCAGAGCACCTTTCCCCTCGGAGATATTCTGATTCTTGTTTCTTAGGGACTTAGAGGACATGCTCGTTTCCGAGTAGTCAAATGGTCAACGTGTACAAGGCCCACTCTATATAAGTTACCAGACTATTTTTCTTGATGATTGTCCCCAAATCCAAGACTCATTTCTTTCTCGAACTGTTCTAACCAGCACCTCCTAACATGCCTCGAATGTACACGTACTTACAACATGCCTATTCCCATTTTTCGCTCTTGTTTGCCTTATTTCTGACCACACAGGCAGAAATATGTGGTTTCAACATTGATAACCTAGTTCTAGAATTAAACCCTAAAAACAATTCTGCAGGGGCTTTTCATTTTAATGAATGAGGTATGTTTCTATAGTAGAATAGAATATTATCCACTCTAGAGTTATTTTATTTCCCTACTGACAGTGATGTATCATTGGTCATTACAAAGCTTTATTTACGATATTTACTGTGCTTTCAGCCTGTCCAGTCGATGCAAGATGGTAGGGTGGTAAAACTACATGCACCACACCACTTCCTCTAAGGAACTTTTCCATTTCATCCAACACCGACCACCTTCAGAGACCACTTCTCTGGAATGCCATAAGCTACAAAACATGTCCGCAGCTTGGCTATAGTTTGACTCAATGTTGTTCCTGACATAGGAAAAAAACCCTGTCTATTTATAATGAGCATCCACCAGCACTAACTATTCCATACCTCTGTAGTTTGCGAAATCCACCTGTACCCTTTGCCAACGTTTTAGAAGCTAATTCCATTGCTTTAATGGTACCCTAGGGAAACCTTCCTTAGTTACTTGACAAATGGAGCACCTCTTACACATTGATTCCACTTCGGCATACATCCCTGGCCAGAGCCTTCATCTTACATATACCTGGACGATCCTCATGCAACACTGACAGAATTTATAAACAATATACTGTTGGAATCTCTATTTGATTTCCCCTTGGCAAACATGTATCTTCTAGAAATATGTCATGTCTTGTCTGAAAATAATACAGTAATGCTGTTTCTATGTTATCCGGCAAACCATGAAAAGTCCAATCCTGAATTTTACACAGGTCCTGTGCTCAGGGTCATTCTTCACTCATAGTTTAAAAGTGAGTCTGTGATGGACATGTGGAAACCATCGGTTACAGTTGAGTGATCATTTAATATCACGAGCTATCAAACAACAGCCATCCTCCACTTCGGGAGGGCTCTTATCCTGCAATGTAGGCCTATACAATACATGGTTATAATTAAAGTAAATTTCAATAAATATCAAAACATAAGTTACAAATTATTGTAATTACAGGAATGTTGGTACTAAATTGAATAATTGTGGTCTCCTCCTTTGGGACATTTCTGTAATTACAATAATTTGCAACTTGTGTGTTGATATTCACTAATAAATTATTAGTATAGTACTACACTACTATATTATTATTAATAATATTAATTAATTATTAATAATAATATAGTAAAACATTATCATTATTGGCCACAAGAAATGTGTTTGTATTTTCTAAAAGGTTCTTTCTATGAAAATTGGACTGTACCATTCTCAGATTTTCAGCCTCTAGCAACTAGATGACTAAGGAACATCACCAAAATTGCCAAACAAAAATCATAGAGACCCGCTTCGGTGACTGCATGGTCTAAGGCGCTACTCTCACAATAGTCTGCTGAAGCCAGGGAGATAGGGGTTTGATCCCGGTCGGGGGCACTGAGGGTGGTTTTTCCTAAATGGTTTTCCACTCTCACCCCACACAAATGCGAATGTAATTCATCTAAAATAAACCTACCTAATCCACAACATGTTAGTGTAATTGGTACATATGCATATAACTTGAACGGGTAGTAGAAGCCGTGCTAAAAAAAATTGCAGGCAAATCCATGTTTAAATAACCCTAGTCTACATAGTTTATATAGTTCATCTACGGTGAGGGTGAAGTTAAGTGAGAGTTAGCAGAAGGTTCTATATTGCAGGCGTTGGATGGAAGTATTATTAGAATTGTTTGATAAAACCTTTCTCAATAATATTATATTACTAAGCAAATAAAAACTATTTACATATAGGCCGTGTTAGTGATTTTCAGCCAATTTTTTTAATAAAGAACCTCACATGTAATTTCATTCAAGATGATCTATAAACTTTTGTGGATTTGGTAAAACTTTTATATAATATTGTATTTCTTTTTTTAAATACTCCTTATTGGAATTTTAGTCACATTTTTTCCTTATTCCCTTAGAGATCATAAAGAAACTTGACTTAGTGTTTGTTAGTGACTGTTGTTATGAAGGTGATATTCTGTTCCAGGGTATCTTGCGTAGTGAAGGCATCGTGGCCATGTACTCTGGTCTATCAGCTGGACTCTTGAGGCAGGCCACATACACGACCACTAGGCTGGGCATCTACACATGGCTCTTTGAGAAGTTCTCCGGGTAATACACTCTTCACTTTACTACTAAACTGAAGTGTTACCCATTCACTGTGACAATGTTTACTCTTGTGAAGCTTTTGTTTAGAAAGTTAATTAAATCAACTGAACCCCCATTTAAAGGTTTGACCTAAACACAATTTTCTGGTGACAACATTTTTATATAACTGGGGGATAGGGAAGGCCTCTGCCCCTGCTCCCCCTCTCCCCCCTACAAACCCTCAAAAGAAAGAAAATGTTAACTATAATTTTCTATTGTATATGCCTTCTTGTTGTGTGCCTACAATAATGTTCTTCCTGCATGAAATTATTAGGTAAAACAAATTGATAAATGTGCAATTTAAATAAAAAATAGAAATGTTTGCCATAATGTGTTATTTGCATGGGTTTATGGGAGCCCCCCCACACTGTATATTGCCCCGAGGCATAAACGTAAATCAGGCAACATCCATATTACTCAACCACAATACCACAAAGAATAAAACAGATTTCTACCTAATTTGTTTCAAACACTTGATACTGTTTCATACACGCAAACAAATGGACAGAAAATGTTGCGTTATAAATGATTACACTTTCACTAATCATTAAAGTTTAACTGTTATTAACTAAATAGATTAAAAAACTTTTTATATTTGAGAACATAATCACCTAGAAAATGTATGTCTGTATACATTCATCCTCAAACATATTAAGGTGCGCAGGCTGAGGTGGAGTAGGCATGTACACAAACCTTTATTAGGGAAACCTGAAGATACAATACCTCTTGGTAGGAGGATAGTGTGAAAATGTGATTGGAGGAGGTTGAGTTTCTGATTAGGAATTGGAGAAAAGGGTATCAGGATAGGCTTAAGTGCTCTCATATTTATTTAATGATATATTATAACATGCTTAGTGCACTTTATTTTAGACATATAATTTAACATTTAAGAAATAAAATGAAGTTCTGAAAATTGAAAAATGACACCACCTGGACATGAGAATCGAATCCAGGAACTTTGGCTTAGTACGCCAATGCTCTAACCACTGAGCTATCCAAGAATAAATTTTTTAGAATATGATATCTAGATGGAGTAATCCTCACTAAAATCATAAATAATAGCTTTGGCTATTTGATTCTTAATAAAATGAGGGTTTAAATTTTTACTAATGTGTTTTATTTGAAGGAAGGATGGTCATCCACCAGGATTTTTCGTTAAGGCAGGCTTGGGCATGGCAGCAGGTGTGTGCGGAGCTTTCGTTGGCACACCTGCAGAGGTAGCGCTCATTAGGATGACAGCAGATGGTCGCCTGCCTGCAGCTGAGCGGCGCAACTACAAGAATGTGGCAGAGGCTCTATTCCGCATCACACGTGAGGAGGGTGTGCTCACCTTGTGGAGAGGTGCTGTGCCCACCATGGGGCGTGCCATGGTTGTGAACGCTGCTCAGCTGGCATCCTACTCACAAGCCAAGGAGTTCCTGCTCACCACAGGTACTGTAACTGGCAATACTAACTTTTTATACATTTTTAAAACAAGGATTATGTCTCCTATTTTCAAGAAGTATGCTGGAAAAAAACTATTCATATTTAATGTACACTCTATTTACTCTTAAAGGTAGCAGTATTTGACCGACCACACTATGGCTCTATTTTACGATCCGAAGCATAGTGGAACATGTACAGGTAAGCTTGCTACCTTTCAGGGTAAACAGAGTGTATAGTTTAGAATAAAGGTTATTTATATTTAGTTCACAACTTGAATCTAAATTAAGCTCCAGCATGTGAGTTTCAGAAATGTTAGCTATCCTTTACCAAGTACCATGGTCTCAATTCCTCACCCCTCATCCACACTGGTTTCACATTTTCACACATTGGCTCACTTATTTCAAGAAATCACACTTTTAAAATGTGCTCGTGATTGTTCATTTTTTAATTTTACATTTAGGTTGGCCATATTTCTCAATGGGTATTGATTGAATGTGACCCGCCTCGGTGGCGTAGTTAGCTAACGCACTAGTTTGGTGTTAAGCTAGACTGCTGAGGATGGGGAGATCAAGGTTTGAATCTCGGTCGGGTGAACTGGGNAACTGGGGGGGGGGGGACGGGTTCAATAAATGGTTTTCCACTATACCTCCACGCAAATGTGGGTTCACTTCCTCTATATTCAACCTCACTAACTCCTAATCCATTAGCATAATTAGTACTTATGCGTATAACCCGAACAGGTGGTTAAACACAGTGCTAAATATTTCTATTATTGTTGTTGTTATTGTTGTTATATCACACATGCAGCAGAAACATAGACAGTGAACTTGAAAGAGAATAGGAAAGTGAAGGCCATGAGAATGAGGTTTGTGAGGAGCATGTTAGCTGTCATGAGGAGAAAGAAGATTAGGAATGAAGTTATCTGGGAAAGAGTAGGAGGACAGGGAGCACGTGAGATAGTAGAGGAAGCAAGACTCCGATGGTATGGACATGTAATGAAGGTGGAAAAGGAAAGGATGCCAAAGAAAATGTTGGAAATGAAGTATCTAGGAAAAAGACCGCAAGGGAGCCCAAAAAAGAGATGGGAGGAGCCGTTAACAGAAAATGTTCAAGTGCGAGAAGAATGGAAGAAATTAAAGGAGGAAGAATGGTGGAAGATGGAGGCATTTTACTAGACTGAGCCAGCCACAGGCTGGAGACAGTTGTTGTTGATGCTGATGATGATAATAATAATAATTATTATTATCATCATTGCATAGGGCTGTGCGAATAGGATTATTTATTGAATCGAATATCAAAATTTCGAACGAATACCGAATAGTACGAATCGAATAGTAGATTTTCCTTACATTTTTGATAAAAATAATTTAAATTAGTAAATTCCGATTGAAAATGTGGTTTTATATTTAAGTATGCAAAATGAAAAAAATTACTTAAAACAATATTATTTGAGCTGATATTAATAAAAAAGAGACTGAATTTAAAACAAAATTTTAGGAACTTGAGAGGAACTTTTGATCCAGTGTTTTAGACAACGGGTTTCACCTAAATCAATTTTTTTAATGTTATGATAAATTCTTAAAGAAATTTAAATTTAAAAATTGCACTGAGAATGTTTAACTGGTCACTGTAGAGATTATATTTCTTTAAATTAAAACACTATTATTATTATTATTATTATTATTATTATTATTAGAAGGGGTAAAATAATGGGGTGATTAATAAACAAGGTCATATTTTGATTCTTTCATCGGTTCTATTATTTCAAAGTGTAATTCTCATTTACTAATATGCAAGGCCTATTTTTGTTTGTGTTATGATAAGTACTCAACCCAAAGTTTGTTTGGATCCTTAACAAATCCACTGTCAGCTGAAAACCTAGGCAGCACTGAAACGGCTTACTAGGTAAATTAGGAGTCCTGTAGTTTCCTGTTGCTTTCTTCACTGAGCCAGAAGATACTATTGCACATCAGACTGGCTGTAAACTGAATATTATTACTAATCTCGCTAATACACCTCCCACTTTCATATTATACAACAGTAAATTTAATAAAATAACACAACAGTAATTAATGATAAAATTAGTTATTGGACCTCTTTAAATGTTCTTTAGGCTTGACACACCCCTCAAATGTTTTCTAGGTTTAAAACATTTTAAGTGGTATTTAGGTTTGACACCCCTTAAATGTTATCTAGGCTTGGGTATCTAGGTTTGACACTCCTTAAAGGTTATCTAGGCTTGACACCCCTTGAATGTTATCTGTATTTGAAACCCCTTAAATGTTATCTAGGTTTGAAACCCCTTTAATGTTTTCAAGGTTTGAAATCTCTTAAATGGTCTCTAGGCTTGGCACCCTTAAGTACTCTAAGCTTGGGTATCTAGGTTTGACATCCCTTAAATGTTATCTAGGCTTGGGTACCTAGATTTGAAACCCCTTATATGTTATCTGGGATTGAAACTCCTTAAATAGTATCAAGGTTTGACATCCCTTAATTTTAGTCTTGACACCCCTTGTAATATCAAACTAACAGGTGCACTTAAATGTGTTAGAGACTCACTGAAACTTATTGCGTGAGGTTGGCAAGACTGGTGAATACAGGACAGTCAGTGCGTGAGATGGCGGCGTGTGGACGTGAATAAGGCGTGTGCGAGTTAAGGTCGTGAAAAGGGGTTGTGTTCGTACATGTGCGTAGCACAAGTTATGTTGGATCACCAAGTGTAAAATAACTAGACCATTTGTGGGTATAACAAATGGTTGACCTTGCAATATTGCCCCTCCCCCTTAATTTTCACAAGCCGTGAAATATGGTAGGGTAGCTATTTCTATCCTTCTCTAACTGTTTCATTGCAAGCACTTTCACAAGTAGACAAGTGGCTCCCAACTGTTTGTCTCTCCACCCAGGCCGGTATAAAAACCCTCCCCCTTATTCGAACCCTTAGTCAGGCCACACCTCTTGCTTTCTGCTAACATCGGTATTCCCCCTTCCCCTCATATTGAACAAAGGACAAGAGTATTTTAACTCGGTCACCAGATTATCTGGCTCACATCGGAAACATACTAGTCTGGATGGGACTTTTAAGAGATTTATGACACAGCTATTCAAATTTGCTATTCGCAGGGTCTGTTCAGAGTTTTGAATTGAATATTTGACCATTAATTATTTGAAATTTCAAATACTCGCACACTCCTATCATTGCATTATCATCATCATTACTAAATAGCTTGTACTGTACATCACTTCATATAATAACCATCCAGGATGCAGAAGGGGAGGTATTGAGGGCAGCAGGTCTAATATAAGTATAAAAACTTGTATCGGTAAAAGGTATAGTACAATTTTCTAGTAGCTCCCCATGGTAAAATTAGCTTTATAGATCCTTAATAACCATATGAAAACTGTCTTACAGTATGGAATCTAACACGAGCTGTACATATTGTTGCAGGATTCTTCAAAGAAAACATCTTCCTACATTTTGTTAGCAGCATGATCTCTGGACTGGTGACAACAGCTGCCTCCATGCCTGTGGATATAGCCAAAACAAGGTAAGAGCTGCATTACCAATACTTTAGTTTACTGTTTTAAAATAAATAGCTTTAAATAAGGCTGGGCTGATCAGACCGGTATCGATCATTTCTTGTACCTCCCACTTGAACAGGTGAAGTTGCATCGTGATCGATTCTCCGACCAACGAATTATCGGCCGGCCTAAATCAGACACACTCATATCAGTGTATTGATGCAATACACTCGATGTACTGTCTGATCACCCATCCACTGTGCCAAAATATTGAGTTTTATATACAAAGAAATGTATCTGCGTTCCGTCTCCAATAATACACAGTTTATCTTCAGTTTAATATGGCGCAACACACTTTATTTACATAAATATAACTTTTGTTCTAAGCAAAACATTTTGTTCAAATTTGTTATTAGTACTTGTCAGAGCTGCAAACTATGTGTAGATAAGCCATCATCTGCCGTGTCAATGCCTACTAAACTATTACTCTTCACACCATCCTTATCTAAATCACTCGAACTAGCCAAAATACTGGGCCGTTTTCATCTTCCAGTTAATGTTAAGGGACCAAAGTAATTACCACTGTAATTGTCATGGTATTTCTTGTATATTTCACAATTACTCAATACATCAGACTATGTAGCTATACACCAATCTTCCAATATCTCATGACGATGCATGTGTCACTGATTCATAGGACAAAGTTTGGTTCAATCATTTGTTTGGTATGCAACAGGGGTATAGGGAACCGAAGGGTATGCCATAAAATCTAAAAACTTTCCACTACTTACTACAGTTCAAGCAGGTCTATGTCTCACTTACAGATCATGTAGGGTTCGTACAATCCTTGAAAGACCTGGAATTTAATGTGTCTCTGTTCAAGTGCTGTAAAAGTCCTTAAATTGCTCTGGGCCTTGAAAAGTCCTGGAATTTCCAGGTTCAATATTTATTTTTGAAATGGTTGTGAAGAATGGCTGTAAAGACCGTACTTTAAGATGTGCTGGGGCGTGAAATATCTAGCGCATCCTCTTTGATCAAGTGTTATCTATTGTCTGCTGTTTACTTTATTGTCCACTGCTCTTCCCACTTCTTTTGTTTTATTTGTTATCGCGCCATTAGCTCTGAGATAATCACGCCCATGGGATGGGATCTCTATAGGGGCAAGAGGATACAGGGTTAACTTCTCTTACAAACGAATTAGCGCTACTGTCGATAAAATATGTTGTTTTCTTTAATTTCATTTATTTAAAAATCTTAATTCATGTGCATTCCCCATTTGTTTATAAGTTGCTTTAAAACTGTCATTTTTAATAAATCTTTTAAGATTTGTGACTACCTATTAATACTTTAAGTAATTATAATTACAGTTTTGCACTAAAATGCCCACTGATAGCTATTAGTTCATCTCCCATCCACCTTAGCGCTCAAATCCCTATTCTAGCCATACTACAATATATACTGAATCTAGAATGACTGCACTAACCAATAAACCAAGGAGAGTGAAGTAAGTGACAACAAAGTTAGATTACTATTTTTATAGTCCTATCTGTTCATTAAATTTAGAGAAAAGTTATTGTTTTCCATCTATTTAAAATTTGGTATGGTTTATAATTTTTGTTATTGACGTGTTTAGCTTTTGGAAGTACGAGAAATAACAGTTTTAGTCCATATAATTCCTTTAAAAGTCCTTAGATTTATGTTTCCTATGTCTGTAAGAACCCTGCAGATGGCACTACAAGCCAGACATCCCTGTGGTCCGTCACTAATGTGTATCTCTTTGAGGAAAACATATTTTCACTTTTTGAGGTAATTTGTTATATTTGGAAGAAAATATAGGAAAGGTGGATATAAATATATAAAAGGAAACAAACACAATATGGCTTTTGTAATGAAAAGAAGAAAACAATTCACATTTTACATTGCTGCCACTGGACAAAGAGGTAATGGCTGCCTCATGAAAAAAATCAATTATTACCACCCAATTGCTCAACCTAAGTCTCATTCTACCAGAACTTATCAAGAGGGGATGTGAAACACGCAACGCAATTGCCTTAAAGAGGAAACCAAATAACACAAAAGGCAGAAAAAAAACGAACTTGGTAAAGAATAATAAGACACTTAGGGCAATATGCAAGAACTATACTAAGCACAGCGGAAGTACAAGCAAAGTAGGAGTTGCGTAGATTTGCTCGCTAGAATGATGGAGTGGCTTGATTCCAATAAATGGCGCAATCAATTTAGTCACGGAAAAATAATGCAAAAGTCTGGTCTGTACTTGATGAAATATTATCAAAGTATCAACCAAAATGGTGCGGCGCATATAGACTATTGAGACAGCTGTTTTCATGATAAATATAGCAGGCCTATTATTTGGATTTGAAGTTTTCAATTTCTTCTTGCCTATGTTGGGGCTGGACAATCCTACCATACGATGAGGAATTCCAATTCTTCCTATACAGCAATTATTGATTCCCCTAAGATTTAATGCAACAGGAAGCTTTCAGGTTATACTTAATTGTAAATAGTACCGTTTAAAACTATTAATTTCATTTTTACCAAACTTAAAAAAAAAGTTTAGAACATGTTGTCAGGGTGTCTACCATCCAGGAAAATCAGGGAAAATGGGAATTAGCCGGGAATTTGAAGTGATCAGGAAAAAAACGGGAATAAGTCAGGAATTTGGTAAATTATAATAAAAACCCGGGGAAAATGTTGTTTTAATCAAAATATGAAATATAATAATCATTAAATCAGTCAATTATAATGTGATTCAAACCATAATTTTTTTGTTTGTAGCTGTGAAATATATTTTTAATTCCTAGTAAACAATGTTAATACATATTTTTAAAAAAAATGTGTATTTAAATTTTTAAACTTATTATTATTCATAACATAATATTAATAGAAAAACGAGGGGGGGGGGAGTTAGGAGGATGTGACATACTTTTTAGTCAGGAATTTTAGGAAATAATCAGGGAAAAGGTCGGGGATTTCATTGGTCAAGTTGAGTAGACACCATGTGTTGGTTTTTTATAAGTTATTATTTACAGGTAAATATTGATAGAGGTACATTCATCGAGATCGACAATTACCCATTGAATAAATAGTGTAACTTTAGAGTTAATTATTTAGAGAAAATAAAAATTACATTTTGGCAACACTTGCTTATTTCAGTGTAGTGTTAGTTTTGTTTTTCTATGCTCTCTGCGTTTGTTGGTAGCATCATACACATGTCACATACCTAAGAGTTGAATCAATGAGAGTCATGATAATAATTGTAAGACAAGTGTGATAAGTTCCATGACAAGGTATTCAAACATTTTTGGTTTGGGTTCTCTGAAGAATGGTTTTTTAACTTGACTTTTTCTCCGTTTACACCTCCCGTCCCCACATGTTTCGCTGTGTGATTGATTGACTGATTGTTATAAGATACATATCATGAAGATAGTGTGACACGTTAGGGTGATTATGTGATTGTTGCAAGTTACATAATATGATTGTTTGTGTGACTAGCTAGAGTAGTTGTGTGAGTGTTGTAAGTTACATAATATGATTGTGTGACTAGCTAGAGTAGTTGTGTGATTGTTGTAAGTTACATAATATGATTGTTTGTGTGACTAGCTAGAGTAGTTGTGTGATTGTTGTAAGTTACATAATATGATTGTTTGTGTGACTAGCTAGAGTAGTTGTGTGATTGTTGTAAAATACATAGCATGAAGATGGTGTGATGAACTAGGTTAGTTGTGTGATTGTTGTAAGATACATAGCATGAAGATGGTGTGATGAGCTAGGGTAGTTGTGTGATTGTTGTAAAATACATAGCATGAAGATGGTGTGATGAACTAGAGTAGTTGTGTGATTGTTGTAAGGTACATAGCATGAAGATGGTGTGATGAACTAGGTTAGTTGTGTGATTGTTGTAAGATACATAGCATGAAGATGGTGTGATGAGCTAGGGTAGTTGTGTAATTGTTGTAAAATACATTGCATGAAGATGGTATGATGAGCTAGAGTAGGTGTGTGATCACTGAAAGATTCGTAACATATATACTGTTTGTGTGTAGAGCTATAATATTGGTGTGGTTGTTCCAGAATTCAGAACATGAAGATTGTCGATGGTAAACCAGAGTTCACAGGCGCAGCAGACGTTCTCAAGAAAGTGATCCAAAATGAGGGTTTCTTCTCCTTGTGGAAGGGCTTCACACCATACTACGCCCGACTAGGGCCACACACTGTACTCACATTCATCTTCCTAGAACAGATGAACATCGCCTACAACGTTTACATCCTCGGTAACAAGAATGCCAAGGGTGGGCTTTAATGGACTCTTAGCATTGTTGTTTGTTTGAAAGCTACAGCTAGCCACACTCGCAAGACATCAAAACCCGCCGGCAATGATGATAGTAATAAATTAAATAGTAATTGTTTTTATTTGAACACTCATTTATTTGACTGATTAGGTTTGAGCCCGAATATATAGACTTCTGTTTTATCTGTCGAGTTATTTGCTATACAATGATAAAACAAACTTTTAAGAAGTGTTAGATCGAAAACTATCATCTTAAAGTTCCAAAGCTTTTCCTCCCATTTTGAATTAGTTGGTGTAGTGTCATCTGCCACATAAAAAACAGTTATATCAAAACATTTGATTTAAAATTGGCAGTGTGTATGGGAACTACTTGTTTAACACTATTCAAATCAAAACAATCAAGAAATAATTAGAAGCATGATCAATAAATTCACTAAACACTTTAATGAAACTATAGAATTCCATTAAAAAAAATACAACTAGATATTTTGTGCTTAAATTAAGATTTTTTTTTTATAAAATTCATAACTTTACCTATGAATTATAATGACTCATCAGACCACACTGCTTCTTACCATTATAATACTAACAATATTATTAATTATAGTTGTAATGAATTTGATTTTAATTTTATAATGAGTCTCTCAAGCCCACCCCAATTTTTTTATTTTACAAATGAACATACCTGACAGCTATACAAAGTTACAATATCTACTTTTATAGGATAAATGGTGCCAAACGACTGTATTAAATTAAACATTTAAAAGAGGATGGAAGGACAAGGCCTACACACTTACCAGAAAACTGTAGGCCTCAAAGTTCACAATTAAAACACAACAAAACATCATTATGAAATTTTCAGTCCCTTTCTTTAGTAGAAAAGGGTAAAACACCAACTGGACTATGGCAGCAACATGCTGCTTGTTTCTTGTTTTACAAACAAAATATAAATAAATAAAAATCAAGAAACGGGCAACAACAGTTTCTAAGTAACCATATCTATCTCTAGTCATGCTGTCATAGTCCAGTTTGTGTTTTAATCTCTTCTGCTGAAGAAGGGGACTGATGTACCCTCAAAATTTCATAATTATGTGTTTTGTTTTTAATTGTGAATGTTGAGGCCTACAATTTTATGGTAGATGTGTAGTCTTGCCCTCAAATCCTCTTTTCAATGTTTAATTTAATATCTACTTTCACAAATTCATACAAAAGTCATGTGATCTGCAACTATAACTTTTGATAGATATTATCACTAACTATAAAATAGCACTAATAATATAAAATTACATCATCTTTATTTTTATTCCTTTCTTATTTGATAGTAGCATAGTCTTCTATGACGACATGTTTCGGTGTTAGTATTGAATTACACCATCTTCAGGTATGAGGAAAACCAATGTAATTGTATTATTATAATATTTCTATACATTATTTTATAATTACATTGGTTTTCCTCAGACCTGAAGATGGTGTAATTCAATACTAACACCAAAACATGTCGTCATAGAAGACTATGCTACTATCATATCAGGAGAAGGGAATTAAAATAAAGACAATATTATAATTTTGTCATTTATTACTCCTTACCAATCAAATATAAACATTATTAAAAACTAAAAATGTAGTAAAATGTTGTGAATGTTGACTGCATTTAAATATGGGTATTTTTTTAAATGGTGCTCCAAATATTTTTTTAAGAAAATAAAGATGTGTGTGTACACACACACACACACACACACACACACAACACACAGAGCGTATAGTGTTGTTATTTTGTTTGTTTCTAAAGTTACTAAGTTTTATTTTCATAAGCGAAATCTATTAATCTTTAATTATCCTTAGAATCGAACATATTTGTCAAAAATACTTTGCATTTTAAGCACCATTCGACTTGAGGGATTTTTAACTTGCACGGAAACATTCAATATGAATTACTTGCGTTAGTCAAGGACTTAGTATTCCTTTCTGTTCATTTATATTAATTACACAACTGTTAATTGACAAAGTGTAAAGTTTTAAGAAATTAAAGTTTCAAACCAAACTTTTTGAATAGTCATTAATATAAATATCATTACAAAAAGTAAAGTGATATAGTTACAGAAATGTTCTTATGGAGGTGACCACAATTTAATACATTTTAAATCAGTTGAAAAATAATACCTGGATGCGTGAATCAAACCTGAGGCTTTTGGCTTAGCTTACCAATGCTTTACTACTGAGATATCCAGGATTTGTGATAGAGCATCGGGGTGCTAAGCCAAAGGTCCTAGGTTCAATTCCTGTGTCCAGGTGTTATTTTTCAACTAATTTAAAATTCAACTCATAATATGTTTAAAAGATAAACAAATTCTCTTTCACTTTATTTAATATGTAATATAATACCAATCAGCTCTATGCGGTTATTTACTAATTATAATACTATTATATTCATTTAAATTGAATCTTTCTGTTACCTTAAAGTTTTTATACATTGATAAGACAAGTGACAATGTTTAATAAACTCACCTCCAGATTATAATGTAACAATCTTCAAAACTTTTTATTTGTTAATACATATGCTCGAATTTGGAAAAAGAACAATTGAATCATTTAGTCTTGATTAAAGTTTCTTTCATCATGAGCCAAAAATATGGTAGTGATATATGTAATTAAATTCATTAGATTGACTTTTCCTAAACTGTAATGTAGGTATGAAGCATATTTGGAAAGTAAGTACCGTTTGGCTACTAAAAAATAAAAACAATTTATTTTTTGACAATTTTATTGTTAGAATAAAGGCCATATCTTAAATTAGTTTTCCACATATTTTACACCAATATTATGGCATTTGTCATAGCGCGGCACCAATTTCTGAATCATCAGCCTGTGGTCGGGTCAGTTTAGTAAAATGCCTGCTTCTTCCTATGTCCTTCCACCGTTCTTCCGCCTTTAATTGCTTTGATTCTTATCTTCTCACTTTCACACTTTCTGTTATCTACACCTCCCATCTCTTTCTTGGCCTCCTTTGCAGTTTTATTCCCTACATAATTCATTTCCATTGTTTCCAAAATTTCTGAATATTATCATTATCATCATTAACTGTTTCCAGCCTGTGCCCAGGTCCAGTGGCGTAACATACTAAGCTTGGGCCCCCCTGCAAGATTTATTTTCTGTCCTGTTTTTCCAAGTCATAACACCTTAATAAATGTTATAAAAAATATTTAACAGTCCTAAATAATTACTAATTTAGTAATCACACTTTATAATGACTGTTTTAACCTTGGTTTTGTGTCGGGAACGTCATCAGTCAGTCAGCTTGACTGCATGAAGATAAAAAAATTCTGCACTATTTAAAAGTCAATGAAATAATTAAAATAATGCTATAGCTTTGTTATAATTTACAACACTTTATGGTATTAAACATATTCAACTATCTAAATTGCCATTAAGCAGGACATAAGTTATTTGATCATAATTATTTCTACCAAATTTATAGTAATTTAAAGTTCCCTTTCACCCCCTTATACTATTGCCTCCCCCCCGCCCGCATTGTGGGCCCTGTATTGTGGGCCCTGTGGGCCTGGCTGTTCCGCCACTGGCCAGGTCCATTTAGTAAAATGCCTCCATCTCCCTCTGTCCTTTCACCATTCTTCCTCCTGCACTCTCTTCCACTCTACTCTCACTTGCACACTTGCAGATAGCAATCTGTTCCTCCCTTCCTCGGTCTCCCTTGTGGTCTCTTCCCTACATACTTCATATCCATTAATCTTCTTGGAATCCTCTCCCCTTCCATCCTCATTACATGCCCATACCATCTCATCCTTGCTTCCTCAACTATCTTATGTACCCCCTGTACCCCAAAATGAAGCTGCCTGTGAAGACAGTCAATGTTGCACAGCTCTTTTAGCTTCGTCTTCGTTGTAGTAGCGCTGACTGGCAACCAATGCTTCGAATGCAGTAACAGGTGAAAGTAACTTGGCTCTAAGTATGGGCTGTAAGGGGGATGATTCATTTGTTCCCAGCCAAATAACATGATGAGCTAAGTGATGAAATTCTAAACCATCTGTTCTCACAAATTTTTTTCTTTGCTTTTCCGCACAAAATCATCATTAATGACAGAAGGCAGCCCACCCCATGCTTCGTCATGCACGTTTTCAATTCCTTCATTAAATTGTCTTACCCATTTCCTCACCATTCCATCACTCATTACATTTTCGCCATAAAATTCATTAACCTGCAAATGAATTTCGGCTAGTTTCACATTTCTTGCACTCAAAAAACAGATTACAAACCATATTTCACATTCGGTGAGTCCTTAAACTGTCTTAAACATTTTAAATGTCTAAAATTGCTTCTCCCATAATGGTGTCTGGGGTAAGTTAATATATGAGGGAGCTCAGCCCGCAGCGACAACCGAAGCGCTCTCGCAGCCATATTTGTAAACGGGTTTTACTTTTCGAGCACGCCTCATACAAATGTATTTTATAGTTAATATTAATGTAAATTTGCAGTGTTATCTTGTTTTAGACTTTTCTCTTGTAATATAGTGTTGAAAATTTATACCTTTAAAAATGTTAAACAGATTAAATATTGTAGGTGGTTCTATGATTTGGAAAAAATAAGCTGGGAAAATGTACAAGTTGAACAGAATATGTTATTTGCAAACATTTTATTTATGTAATGTTTTTCTTAATTTTTATTTTTACATTGAGGATTAAATATCTTCAGTTTGATCGACTCATAGACAGGTTTTCTTGAGGAGTTTTAAAAAGGTAAACTGTAGATCTCCAACTCATGTGTAAAGTACCCTCAATAATATTGAAATTAGGGTAGTTATGGACGATATCAAATAGCTCAATGCATTGCATGAATATGGATTTTAGTTCTTCATTCAAATATCAGTTTTAATATAGTAATTTATTAATAGAATCTTAGTGTAAAGACACTGTACAATGTACATTTATGTAAAGTTTTTATGACGTGTTACTTACATATGCGTCTCTTTATATGAAAAAGGAATATTTCCTAAAATTTAAAAACAATGTGTAACTGTGATAGTGTAAAGAAGAAATGAAGAGAGAAGTGTGTTTGTTCCTATCCAGGCCTAACATAACTATCCTTTCAGCTTGGCTTCCTTCTCTATTGCTTACGTTACATTAATGTACAGTGTTTCTACACTGTCTTGTATATTATCAAGTCACAAGGCAATAATTCATTTTACAAATAAGATTTCAAGTATACACTAAACTTGATGCATTTCTATTTCTATTCTATGGTCAAATTTATTGTCCTCATTCAATATTTTCAAAGTCAGTAAAATATTTCTTACCAAAATTTTGTCAAACTCTGTGCTAATCCTTCAATTATTTAATCACGATGAAATAAAATATCTTTAACAATATTTGTAAACATGGAAATAGCATCTCCATTTCAGTGGCGTGTGGTCAATTCTGGACAAAGGGAAGCATTGAGGCTACAATAAATAAATACTATATAAATACTACTGTATGATGGACCCTAGTATAATTAGAAGCTCACGCTGGTCTTTTTCTTTTTTACATAGTTAAAAGTATTCTGGGGAAGGAAGGAAGGGGGGTGACCCAAATTATGCATGGAATAAAACAAATTAATTGGTGATCTTAGAAATATTACCACAGTCATTAAATTATACATATATTTAAATAATAATTGTAGTTATAGCTCTAATAATAATAATAATATAATAATAAATTCCCATTGCCAAAAATTTCCCTAGGGTTGTGGCCTGCAAATGAGTATGACCTTTGGCCTGCCTTATAGTTTTGAATCCGGATTTATTCTACACGCCATTATCATTAGTAAATAGTAAGGTCACTTATATAATTTGCCACCTACCCAACATACTGATATTTACTATACACTTTCATAAAATTAATTATTGAAACATCAAAGTTTTTTTTATAGGCTCCCTGAAGCTGAAGTGGGTCTGCATGTTTCAATTATTTTATTTTTCTCATGAAAAACTATGTTTCAAAATATTACTTATATCTCAATAAGGAAAACCTCTTTTCGCTATATGAGGCAATTGCATTATATCAGGAAGAAGGTACAGGAAAGGTGGATAGAAACAAATAAAAGGAACGAACACAATATGGTTTTTACATTGAAAAGAAGAACACAGTTCACACTTTACATTGCTGCCAATGGACAAAGAGGTAAAATATTACTTATGCATTTTGACACAGCAGCCCTCCTCTTCCACTGTTGCACTTGTTGATGCACTCGTCATTCTACTACTGTACGCAAAGAAGCAAACTGCTTCCCTTGGAGGATCAAACAGACGTCAATATTCCGTCAAATAAAACTAAACTCCCTTTAAATTGGTGATGAATACATTGTTTTGTAATAGAGTGCCCATAATTATATCTAGAAACAATAAATATTGGTTAAAACAAAATAAAAAATAAGATTTTTAACAGTACTAAACGTACGATTATACACCAATCACGATAGTAAACTGTGTTGATACTCACCTAGGGATAGTGTTTCTCTTTCCCCGACGAGGGCCAGACAAACCCGGAAACAAACAATTGGCGATATAGAGTGAGCGAAACCAGCTGGCTGGCTGGTCAGTCTGAGTAAGAACGGCTTACTCTGAAAGAAGAGCTGTGACCTCAACTCAGTATACTTGTTGGAGAGGTTTCTACTACTACAATAATAATAATAATAATAATAATAATAATAATTTGTTTTAACTTCATTTTCCTCTTATTTATTTTTTTCCCTCTTTAATTTTAGGGAAGCGTTGCTTCCCTTGCTTTCGTTGAATAAACGCCATTGCTCCATTTTGACTATATTAATACAAAACAAATTAGCACAGGATTTATGACAAAATTAATTTTTTTAAGAGGTTGCATGATATTCTTCTCAATTTTAGATTATTCAAAGATAACTGAAGACATGACACTTGACTAAACATGGTCCAAACAGCAATGTTGTTGGAACCATGATAAATAAGGCTCAAATCTTGATGTTTGATTTTTTTATTATATCACTTGGGATACTCAAGTGCTGTCTCAAGACACAGGCTAGTCTTATTCAGGTTGAGACACACATTTTCATTTATCTCAATTGGTGAAAAAAAAAAAGTGTCTTTTAAAGAATTTGTCTAAAATATTTTATGTAATACTGTTTTGATTACTTAAGGACATTGTTAATATGTGCTTGTGTTCATATATGAATTCTTAACTAGCAAACTTGGACAAATAAGGGAGCTATTGTATTTTCACTTAAAAAATACAATCATATATATAGCGAGAGTGATACCTTGGACTATTCAACCATCAAAATGGGTCTTTAACTGTATATTTGCATAAAAAATCACAAAACATGTGAACTGTTGCTATGATTCGAACAAGCAAGAAAGTAGACTTAGGTGATTTCAGTCACAGTCCAATCCTAAATAATGGATTGTCATAAAATGCTCATGTGTTTGGTATAGAACCAATGAGTTCTATACCAGAGTCCAATCAGGAGACCTTTTAAATAGTTTCCATACATTCACTGACTAAAGTAAATTATAGATGGCTAAGATAAATCAATAAATTGCCCCTCAGATATTAATAATAGATTTATTTAAAGGCATTCTATTATGTTTGTTAGAATGAAGTCATTTACATCATTAAATAGTAGGCCTAAAAGTAATAAGCTATCATGTAAATATAGTAAATTAATTATGAAACTGAGAGCTTTATTTATTTAACCATTCAAAAAAGTCACTTATTTTGTAAATAAATTAAACATTGAAAAGAGATAGAAGGACAAGACCTACACACCTACTAGAAAATTGTAGGCCTCAAAGTTCACAATTAAAAANCACATGATTATGAAAATTTCAGGGTCTCCTCCTGGTGTACCCTGAAAATTTCATAATTATGTGTTTTGTTTTTAATTGTGAACTTTGAGGCCTACAATTTTCTGGTAAGTGTGTAGGCCTTGCTCTTTTATCCTCTTTTAAATGTTTAGTAACCATTTGACAGCATTTTCCCTCTATTTTGTAAATAGCCACAATGAACTCTTTGATACACTTTACAGACCATGTATTCTGCAGCTGACACTTGTAAAAGATATTGTCATTGTTGACTGTTTTATTTATTAAAGGTTCTTCCATTGGAGATCTAACTATAGCGTGTGTGGCTTGTGCTATAAGTAGAGGGCTCTCTTCACTCTAGTGTGTGGATTTTATATGTTGTTATAACCTCTTTATTTGTTGAATTGTCATTGTTGTGTAAGTAAAACTTCATATTCACACTTCAAAATAATTCTGGCTTTTTTTTTTCATTTGCTGCGATGTATGTGGCTTTTTTATTTTACTTAAATAACATGTTGTAATAGTAATGTTGTTTATAAATTTTCAATGAAATATCTTTATTTTTTATTGCAAAAAAACTTAGTTAATATTTATTGTTTAAAAGTGATATAAAATGCTCAATATAATTTTTTTTTTCCAATAACATAAAACAATGTTTATAAAATATTAGGGGTGTGCGAAGTCAAATCAAATAGGTATATGAAGTATTCTCAAAGCATAATCAAAGTTTGAATATTTTTTTGTTAATTTTTGATTATATTGTGGTTATGAGTAAAACTCTATGCACCAAAATTGCTTGGAAAAGTTTTTATTGCACATTTGTTTATAATATTTTGTTTTATTCTGGTGAATACAAATTACAATTCAGCTACTTCAGATTTTTATCATAATAATATTAATGTAATTGTAATGTATACAACAGCTCAAAATGAAATTAATTGACCATAAATTGAGTATCTTAGCTGTCAATATTTTGATTGGCGAAGCTTCAAAGTAAATTTTTTTTTAAAGCCAAGTCAAAGTTTCACAGATTCGCACACCCCAATAAAATATTAACACTTTTTTCTTTGCTTCAGGAATATTTCATATATAGCATTTCATTTGTCTTTGCTTCAAATAAAAAAAAGTGTACTTTGCACACCCTTATAATGTATTTTTGAAAGTTAGTGAAATTGTTGTTTGTATAGTGTTAGATTTCATATATATAGAAGGCGGGTTCTGTTACTAGAAATGTTTGATATTGTGTAAAGGTGGAGACACTGATATAATCTAAAACTAATGTTATGTTGGTTGGAACATAGCTGATTTTTAGCAAGCATACCAACATTTGACCTTATTAAGGATACTCCTAAAATATGTTATACATAAAACTTCTCAAATAATTTACATAATGGATATAATTTAGTCAGCTGTTTAGTTATTTGTACTGGGTACTACTATTGTATTGTATGTGTGCAAGATTGGAGGGTGTCATACCTTAGAGCTTTGCCCAACCACCTGAGACAGAATTGGCTGGTTTGAATCTTGAACGGGTCACACTTTATTAGTCTCATGTTTTCACTGTTTTGATTCTCATTGCCCCTTTATTTATTTATATATATACACACACACACACACACACACACACACACACACACACAGTTTAAGATGGTTTTATCACCGAGTCCAGTTAAGTTTAAAATTTTATTGTTTATTACTATTTTATATTTATGATTATGGGCTGTGTTATTTAATTTGTTTCTATCACAAAAGTGTGTTTGTGTTGCTTTGTTTTTGTACATATTTTCATGGGAAGATATAGTTAGCTAGCCAATTTCAAGCAATAGGGTTTTAGTATGAGTATTATCCTCCAAACTTCCAAAATTGCGTGCGCTTTTGAACCAATCTTGTTACATTGAAAAACTACACAAAACTTTTGAGTTTGAAATTAACCATTCATTTCACTAATTAATTTTCATCTCTTCTCTCCTTGCTTTCATTTGCAGTCGATATATTTTTATACAAGATGGTGGGGACATATTGAAAAGCCAAATGTAGGATGATATTTATAGAGTTCCGAACCATCTGTATCTCACATGCTTTGTTCCCCCTTGAAGGCCATCATCATCCTTGAAAAGATTCAAACCCAAATCTCAACTAGGTGGTAGCTTAATGCTCTCTACCGCATAAATGGTTTGTAACAAATCAGTTTACAAGGCCTGAACAGAAACATTTCAACAAGATACATTGGTTGTAATATTTGTGAATGTCTTGATAGTGTTACTGTGTTTAGGATTGCTATTAGCTGTGTTTCTCGAACTGTGCTGTGTCCACCAATTAGCAGGCGCGGTCTATCCATGTAAGCATTGAAAGCACTGCTTGCTTACTTAAAGTGAAATAAAACCTTATTTTAGGATTATAAATAATTTTTAGATCGCAAACCTATCTTAATATATTCTATAATTTTGGCATCATCTTTGTTTGAGCTTCTTATTTGTCAAGCCTGTCTGTCCTCATCGCGAGGATCTACTAGAAGCCAACACAAACTTGCTTCTAAAGCATTAAATGGCATGAGGGATGAAAGAGAAAGAGCGTAATAATGCGAGTGTGTCCGTAGAGGAAAAATAAGCACAATTTGAACAGCCTATTAAAGAATAGAATGGTAAAAGATCTACTGATTGCTCTTAGTCAATGTTTACCCATGCACATTGTCAGTTGTGTGTTCAAGACTGCTCTAAAGGGTTTGGATTAACAATTTTCAATTTTTTTCCCCTCTCTTTTTGCTATATTTATTTTAATTAAGCATAATTGATGTATTCAAAATGATTTTAAACAGGCTTCAGTGGCCTCATATTCTAAGGCATCACTCTCCCAATAGACTAGACTGCCGATGACGGGGAGATCGTGGTTCGATACTGGTTGGATGTACTAAGGGTGGTTTTTCCTAAATGGTTTCTCACACTCTCTCCACACAAATGCGGTTATACTTCCTCATCCCTAACCAAATGGCGTAATTAGTAGATAATCATATAACCTAAACGAGAATTAATACACAGTGCTTAAGGAAATATATATTTAAATAAAGAATTTAAAGCTCAAAGATAAAAACAAGTCTTGAAACATTTTTACCTCCATCCCCACATATAAAGTCACCAGCCACCACTGCCAATTAATTTTATCTATCAATTTTTTTTATAAGATTAAGTCTGATAAATTATCGCAGATTTGTATGGACTTTTTAAAGCCATATATTCCTTCTGCTACATCTTTGTTTAGCTTACCGCTGAAGCTATATTAAATTTGGAACAACAGTTTACAAGATAGCAGTTATATCTTGCTAGTTTTTATAAAGAACTGGAATAAGTACATTGGTTAGGGTATGGCTCCTAAAGGGGTATGCGACTGATGACAGTTTGAGAAATATTGCTATGAGGCTGTAGGGAGATATTTGTAATGCATTTGTGATATTTTGTTTTGTGTTATTCAAATAGTCTTGTTAATTGCTATGATTGTGGTGATATTATAGTTAGTTTAGATTTAACCAACCTACTGCTATATTTTGTATAAATTTTGCATTTCAACTGCCGCCAGATAGTGAGATATAACTTTAAAGAAAAGGTGTTAAAGGTACTTGTATGGCGTTTTACTAGAGTTCGTACTTCGTTGTCCCAATTATCGTCTGACAAAATAAAACCTGCATAGAAAAGTTTATCATCTGTATGTGTTTAGTGTCTGCTCTCTACTTGAATTTCAACTTAGGTGAGAGATTTTGTGCTAAAAATATTTTAGTTCTAATGGATAGTTTTAATATACAGTAGACTCTCAATTTTCTGGGATAACTGAGGGGAGAGGAAACACAAATAATAGAAATCACGGATAATATAAAAAATCCCTTTTTCCTCCGTGTATACATTATATACTTATTAATGAACTAATTGCCATTACTTTTCAGTGCATGCATTCATGGTGTTTGTAAAGTGTCGTCCTGCTTCACCAAATTTGTCAGGTCAGCACACATTCCCCAGCCTTCAGTGCCTTGGCTACTGACTAGCTTTATCACCCGAGATAAGCTCTGCCTCTCCTTCTACCTCCCCATTTATTTCACTAGCAGCGTCTGTCCGAGCTTGTGGAACTATTTCCTTGTCTCGGTTTGTCTTTCTCTCTCTGAGAGATTGCCGCACTTGCGCACTAAGTGGCAATAACAGTAGAATGCATTCAGACAGTGATGTATTGTTTGACATATTTAAATATAGCCACGGTTAAGCCGCAAACTGGTTGATCCGTCCCTGGTAAATTGAGAGTCTACTTTACTATAAATTACAAAGTGTGCTTACATTGTTCTCTCTACAAGTGAATAATTTAGAGCTGAAGTCCTTTGGGCTAGGGCTTCAAGGAAAAGAGGTGCATTATAATGGCTGCTGTTCCAAATATTAAATATAATTCCAAAGTTAAAAATATCTAACAATTTGTTTTTATTCATACTTCAGGTCATGTGGTTTGCAGCTGTCATTTTTGATAGATATTATTAATACCACAAAAAAAAAGTTTGTTATTTCCAAATGTTCCTACCACACTCCTACTATAGTTACACTTCTTAAGTAGTACCAACTACAATTTAATTAGTTCCCTCTTGATAACTTTGTGCAAGTTCATAACAATTGTTGTGTGTTGAACCTTTGCAGTTTTAAAGTGGCGATTTTAATTATTTAATGATGCCTAAAATGCAACTACATTCTTTTCTCCTTAGAACTGTATTTTTGAGGAGCCTAATGAACCTTAATTCAATGGTTCAGCTATTTGCTAAGCTTACTCTCACAGATAGAGAAGAATACTGTTCAAATTCAACACATTATTATCCAAGTGTATTCATACACACTCAAACCATACTTTTATTTTGAAATCAATAAATTTAGTGTGAAAATGTTTCTAATTATGAGTAGCATGATTGTAAAATACATCAAATATTGTGCATTGTAACTTTATATAAACAGTAGTTTCAAAACGCACTCTCCTATAAAGACAATAAATTGATAGTGTTAAGAATTAAATATGAAATAATAGAGAATTTATATTCTTTGTAAAGTCATACCTCAGTGAAACAGTGTCACAACTTGAAATATGTAATTTTTTATTTTTTATTATTATTATCAATAAACTTAAAATATTTTAAAACAAAGAGTAAAGTTAAAATGTATATTTATTGAAAGTTGCATTTAATTATTCGAAATAGGTGGGATAATGCACACAATTACATTCTATTTCAAACTGTTTTTACTAGAAATTTTACTAGCGATTTTAAAATGTAACACTTTTGCACTGAAAAATCAAAATGGGTTTTTATTTGAGAAAAAGTGTTCTGTAATTTGTTATGTGTTTGGTGAAAATGTAGAATGTGTTTGTTAATAGTGGGAGTTTGTACTAAAATAAATGAATTGTTATGAAAAAGTTGTTCACCTCCTATTTATTATTTATCATTCAAATTTGGACTTTTTTACAAAACTTTGTGTGATTGACTTAGTTCTCTATATAAATTGTACTTCTCAATTATTATTACTTGATTGTATTAAAAGGTAAATGGTAACCATAGGCACGATTATTAGGACAATCAGCATTTAAAATAAAGATTTTAGGCTATGTTGGCAGTGTCATTGTTTTATTGAATAACTAAAATACTTCAACATAGCAGAAATAAATATGTAAATATGAAAAGTATTAAGTAGGGAAATTGCATTAAAATTAAAACCATATAAAGTATGCATTCCACTACTTTATTAAAATGCTATAACCAAAGATATATAATAGTAATGGAGTTTATCTAAAGCCAGAGGTTGACTTAGCTTCCAAATATTACGATTTTACAGCGCTAAACGTACCGTTCCCATACAAGGCGCAGGTGCAAATGGAATATGATGATGTAACGTGTGATGTTTATTACCCTGCAAGGAAAAAAAAGTGTGTAACATTTTATAGGTCTTTTAAAATTAACTGTAAAGCCATTTAAAGTGTTAGAGAAAAAACTTCAATAGCATTATTTAAGTTTAAGCTTGTTTAATTTTAAAAAATTAATATAAATACCGTTTCCAAGCTCATTTTAAATTAAAATTAATATCAAAAGTGGTAGGTTCAGCCTTAATAAAATAAATTCTGGCTCTATCTGAACATAATAATATTTCACTGGTAAACACAGCACACATTGGACAAAGTTTATGCCGTCCTCCAGAATCTGCCAAACTGTGCAATTGCACAGAGGACTCTTGATATCAATTTTTATGTAAAAAACTTTTTATGTTGAAATATAAGCATTTTTAAGTTTTAGCCCAAGCTATTTCACTGTAGGCCACTACAACACCTTTTAATTTCCTTCCAAAAGGACCAATCCGACCTATCAACATCATGAACTGTTTCTTCAGTTTAGTAAAATACCTCCATCTCCATAAAATGTCCTTCCAGCATTCCTCTTCCCTTACTCTCGTCCATTCTACTTTCACTCGCACACTTGCTCCTATCTCTTCCTTGGGATCCTTTCCTTTTCTCATTGTGTTCATACCATTTCATGTACTCTCTGTATCCCAACTCTTGCTCAAACATAGGGGAGAGTGGGTAGGAATGGGACAAATACTATGTTTCAAATTTACCTTAATTTTTGTGTTTTTCCTTTCAAACACTCGGAGCACCACTTTTACTGCATGTGTGTGTGTGCATGTGCGTGTGAGAATTAAATGACCTTTACACACGAGTAAGTCATATTATTGACTCTATAATACTGCTTTATTTAACTCCTATAAGTGGAATTCCTCGATATTCAAGATTTGTTATGAAAAGGTAAAAGATGTGAAAAATAATAAAAGATCTTAGTTTATTTTAATACCTAACCAATTTTCATCAAACATTTTATTTTAAAATATAGGTCATGCAGCAGGTTAGGTATAAATAAGACAAGAGGAATAAAACATGTTCCAAACTTGCACGTTAGTACTTAATACATTGTTTGGACTGTACCATTAGACAAATTTAAGTGACAATCATTACTAAAATAAAGTCAATGCATGATTAGTTGTCACTATATATGTCATTAAAATAATATAATCTCTAGAGATCAATTTGAAAGCAGGATCCTTTGTTAATAGGACATAAATGATTGTTCCACAAATAGTTAGATGTTGGTCTATTGAAATTTTTATGTCAACTAACCCAATAATCTTATGTGAAGCAGTGATTTAGACTCTAAATCTAATGAATACAAATACATACAAAAAAAAGTAGAACATATTGTTGATAAAGATACTTTTGAAGAGAAAGGTCAGGAAATGGATTTTATTTTTCATATAAAAGAAGTATTATTAATAAACATGACATAGTTACTCCCTCCCATTAGTGTGGTGGTAAAAATTGAGTCCTTGCTCTATATAACTTTAAAGAATTATTTGTCATCAAAGTATGGAGTAATTTGATGAAATTCGTTTAAAATCTTTAAATAAGGAGTATAACTATTTAGCTTTTTGTTGGTTCTTTGTTCTGAACTGTTATATAGTTTATTAGATTAATACAAACAAAACAGTTCAGCATCATATAATAAACATTTAATGTACAGTATGAAATCACTTGACAGAATGCCCCTTGTCGAGGTCATGGAACATTATCATAAAGTAATGTAGGTTCACTGCTACCAACTGTCGCATAGCAATTATCTTACATGAACAACACCACATAAACAATACAAAACACTACAATTATTGTAACTTTTTAACAATAAGTAATGTTTTAACTGACACATTCCTGCAGACAGTCCCATTCTTCTTGTATACAAGGAAACTTGTTTTACTTATTAATTTTTCATGTCGTTTTATTATACCAAAAATATGTGGCATTCACATTATAAGAGTGCATAATATAATCTGTAATTTAAGATATATTTAAAAAAAATCTCACACACAAAACAATTAAAATTCAAAAGTTGGGAATGTCCCATTCCTCCCCAGTCTCCCCCATTGCTCACTAACATCATTAACAGCATGAGAGTGTCTACCATCTCACAAAAAGAAGCAAGTCTCTTAAAGAGCAACCATAATAGCCACCTCAATAACAGTATTATTTTGTATTGAACTTGGTTTTCGTTAGGTTCATGTAGCTAAATAACATATTAATACCCGCTTTGAAGTGGAGAAGTAATTATAGTGTTAACCCAATACTATAAAATAATTTTTACCCATTGAATCTCTGTAAGCACATACTTCTGACCAGAATTTGACACAATTTGTAGCTTTAGCCCATTTTAAATAATATAGAAGAAAGAACTGTTCTTTTTACATTGTAAAGAGAGAAAAAGAAAACTTTACTAACCCAATTTTATTAAATGTAAAATTAAAAAGCAGATAGCACAACATAGGTGCTTTTCATTCACTCTGCAGTGCAGTCATTTTAAGACAAAGTCCAGCTTCTTTGAGCCTTCAGCGCTGAGCACTAAGATTACTTCTGTGTCTACAGGAACTTCTCTGTATATATTTAAACTGACTAGCCCAACCCGTTCAGTCTGACATTTCCCATTGAATTTCTGAGGTAAGTTTTGATACACCGTAACCTCTATTATTATTATTATTATTATTATTAGCACCGCGTCTTACTACCAATTCAGGTTATACGCATGTAACCTCTAAAATAACCTTTTAGTTGTACTTGTTGAGACAGGAAGGGTGCAGAAAATCTTCAACAAATTGAATACTTTTCGGAACAAGTCTTTTTGACATTTGTCGAGGGCATCAATTGTATTGGTAAGAGAAGCACTTTTGTTTAATCTACAGGCTTCATGCCATAGTCGAAGTTCTGCAGTTAGCACTAGAACACTTAAAGTTAAAACATCATCGTTGTAAAATTCACCCGATTTTACAAACTGTGCAGCCTCTTCTGCAAAAGAAGTTTGCTCTGATGGAAATAAACACCAACATTTTTTCAATGTGTCTTGATGTTTAAAAATTTGTCTGAAATTGTGTTTATGAGGGTATCAATCCATGGTAAGTAAACAGGTCGATGGTTATATTCTTTCTCATTATCGGCTGAGACCTTGCACCTTTAAGAGTGCATGCTTATAGAGGTCCCTAAATCTTCTGCCTTCTTTCTTGCACTGTCAAAGAGTTTATTGAAGTTTTCTTCAGCATTCCTCCTTTAACTTACCAAGATTTTTTTTACACTATTGGCACCAGCAATACTCCAGTTCTATATCGCTCGTTTGTAGTTTCTTGCAGAGGGGAAGAGTGTAGCGGAGAAGTTTTTTTGATGACGTGTCTGGATTATACCATGTTTTATTTATTCTAAAGCTATGAAACAGGGAGCATCAACTAAACCATTACCATGACTGAATCATGTTGTTCAACCCAACTCGTTTAAATTAGAAATACATCTCTTACATTGTTAATCCATTAACATACTTGTTATGTATGCTTGTAAGTTTTATTGGCATTATAGTAATGCAGCTATAACTATAAATAACAAATATAAGAGCTTTGCTATTTAATCCATCAACAAAGTGTTTGTTTGAACATGGGTCTTAAACCAGTGTTGCCACTATTTTCTTAATACCAAATTCCTGTAGGGTTTTTTCCCCCCTCCAGATTTTCCAGAAGAAATTTCTATTTTTCCAGGCAGTTTATATTTAAGAAAAGAGTAATAAAATTTAATTTTTCAACAAATTGACTAATGTGTAGTCATGTAACTTAAGTTTAAAATAGAATGATTTAAGATTGAGGGAGTAATACATCTTCTCTTACTTCACAACCCTTCTTTAAGGGTCAATAAGACATGTCTGAATCAGCATGCTTAGTTCTCCGTTCACTTTTTTGTCCATCCAAAAACCTTATTTATTCTAGGTTTTGCAAAATTCCCTGTTTTTCTGGGGTTTTCCCAGAAACAAACCATTCCTTATATTTTCCCCGTGCATGGCAGCCCTGTAAACATAATTGTAAAGTTATGTTTATCTCTTTGGGCTAATAAACATTTCACTTTTATTTTGAATAGGTTTAATTAAAGTCTCTACAATAGTCCTGAAATAGGTCCTGAGTTACATACTAGGTATCAGGACAGGTAGGTAAGGATAAATAAATAAATCTCTACAATAGTAGATATTGTCATATACATGATTAACCCATATTTTTTTATGTACTGCAACACAAAAATTTGTTATTTTAATTGCACTTATTTATCAAAACTAATGTAAGATAGAAACAAACATGTATAAAATAGAAGAGGGTATTCTGGGGGGGAGGTGCTCCACATATACATATAACATTTTTATTGGCTAAAGACATAGTAAAATTTTTTAGTAGACCTTCTTAAAGAATTAGCTTTCTACACCTTTGAATATAAATACATACAATAATGAATCTGTCCAATAAAATCAAGTAATATTTTATTGAAATCACAAATATCTATTGTATTACAAGTTTGGCAACAAGATTGAATTGAGCATGAGCAGATCAAATTGTAGGAATCTTGTCTTGAGTTAACAAATGATACAGTAAGTAATCTACTGTTCTTGCAGTCAGTCAGGTGACCTTTCCAATGCGAATAACAACACACAATAGGTACATCAAATAATATTGAAAATACAGTGGAACCTGAATAATTTGAACTTCCACAGTTTGAAAGCGTCTTTAATTTAAATTTTTCGCCTGGTCCCGTGAAATTTGTATTAAAACAATGTTAAAAAATTGTGGATAGTTCGAATTTTGTTTTGGTTAACTCAAACTTTTCATAAGTTGTAATATATTGTGCGGTATTGTTTTCCTACTTCCAGTTGCGGCGCCGTGTTGTTTTATTTTTGGAAACAGGGGAGGCGATGTTGGAATGCGGTCAGTACTCTTATTAACGCTCCTCTGCCTCCTCTGCTCACCCATGTCTTTGTTTACAAGTACAGTTCTGTACTACGTTAGTCAAGGCAGAACCACTTGAGCAGTTATGTGCGCTGTTCTTAGTGATTCGGTCGTAGCGACATTCTTGTGACATGCGAGTTTATTTAGTTTAGTTTTGTTGTTTAGTTTTTGTTTTGTTTAGTACATACTGTACAGTATTATTTGTGTGTATTGTGATGTCACTGTCCAAGCCACAGTTCTATTAATCATTAACTTTGGCCGAAAAAGTAGCGGTGATAAAGGAAGAAACTTATTTAATTCGAATTTTTGAATAATTCAAATTTTTTCCTGGTCCCTTCAAGTTCAAACTATCCAGGTCCCACTGTATTACTTATACTATTGACCAAATAACTTACCACTATACACAATAATAATAATAATAATAATAATAATAATAATAATAATAATACTGATATTTTTATAAAATTATCATGGTAGAATTAATTTAACAAATACATAATCAGGGATGGATGTATATAACAAGTATATTTAAGAATGGACTTTGAAAGTTCACTGCATGCATTTAATAAATTGTGTTAAATATTGCAAATTACATTTTATAAATTCATTAATAATTTTAAGGAAAAAAAAATGAATGAAATAACAATCAATATACTTGAAATACAACACATTTATAGAACATAGCTATAAATATTTACTATAGCACTGTGCTATTGTCTTTTATAATTAGCTAGAAATGAACAGGAACATAAAACTATCATTAAAAGTTATCAAGAAGTCACAAGAAACAATCTAACTGATAAAAACACATTGGAACACATGACTAAAAAAAGTTTTAAGCAAAGTAAATCACTCACTTTTATGAATCAGTCGGCCTGAAAACACCGGCCTTAGATTAGTTGAGTGATTAAAAAAAGTTTTGATTCAATAGCTTTGTTTGCATCGCTTGTACTGCTGCAGAAAATGTTACACCTTCGTGTGTCAAGAAAGAGAGGCTAGCTCGGGTGTTCATAATGCCGGTACCACTGCATTTCTTTGAAACACTACTATTTCACAACTTTAGCAAATTGTATACTAAATGTAGAAAGATTTAGTGCTAAAGCAACCTTTAAGTGAAAAAATACATATAACTAATACATGATTTTTTTTTGTCGGTAGTTATGTATTCGTCTTGCTGAATAACAACAGACTCAACAGACATAATCAACTATTTTCCATCATTGAAAAATTACACCAAGACATTGGAACCAAACCCGGTTTAGTACACCAATACATGGGAACCAAACCCGGTTTAGTACACCAATACATGGGAACCAAACCCGGTTTAGTACACCAATGCTCTTACCATTGAACCATCCAAGAGTTGTCTCGTGCCTTGGGTCATTCTTCCCTCATATTTTAAGGCATAGTCTGTGATGGACATGCAGAAATCATCAGCTACATATGAGAGATTAATCAATCACTGTGACAAAGGTGGCAGTGTTATCTGATAGCTCAAGATCTTAATTGATTGCTCATATGTAGCTGACGAGTTCTGCACCTACATCATAGACTGCCTTAAAATATGAGTGAAGAGTGACCTTGGGCACAGGACAACTCCTGGATAGCTCAGTGGTTAGAGCATTGGTGTACTAAGCCAAATGTCTCTGGTTTGGTTCCTGTGTCTAAGTGTCATTTTTAAATTTAAAGAATATTATATTTATATGTGGCTATAACCGTAAATAACAATTATAATAGTTGGCTATTTAATCCAGTATTTTAGATCATGTTTGCTGTCTATTAGACAAGTTGGTCCAGGCCATATTGTTATAGACTTGGAAATGTTTGTGCTACACAAATCTGAACTAGAGTGTGGACACTGCAAGTGATACAAACAAAACCATAGTTTTTCCAGTGATGGAATCAAATCAATGCCTAAAATGAACTAATATATTATATTTTTAGGTTCGACAACTTAGCTTAGTTGGTAATCCACCTCCTTGTTAAGAATGAGCTATCACAATAATGAATTGACAGGCAGAGAACTGGGTTTCTAGATTTAAGTTTGTTTGTAAGTAGTGTGCTGATTTAAGTCGGTACAGAAAGTGAATGTTAAATATTCCAAAACAACACTATTTTGATTTTTAATCATTCCACTAAACCACTATTTTTTTTACCATTATTTTGTTTTTTGGTAAAAACATATAGTTCAGTGTGTAACATGAAACACAATTTCAGTGGTGTGTCCAGAAATTTACTTCGGAGAGTGGAGGATATAATCAAGACTAGCCAGAATAAAGAACATGTAATGCTATTTAATTACTCTAGAAGCTATTTTGAGGTTTTTTTTTATGGTATCTAACTAAGAGCAATTAATTTATAACATAAGTGTTGTTACTTTGTGTGTGTGTGTGTTTATAGTAGGTAGTTGAAATAAAAAAATATCACTCAAATATGCTACATCTATAAATACTCTTGAGTTCATGAATAATGGCTGGAGAACATTTAGTAAAATGTTTCAAAAGCGGTTTTATCTTGAAGACCAAAACTCTTTTAATTAAATTTGCGTTTATAAATTAGTTAAAAATTGCATCTTTCAAATTGTTGGCTGTGTGGTCTAATGTGCTACTCTCGCAGCAGACTAAATTGCCATTAACGGGAGGATCAAGGTTCGAATCTCAGTTGGGTGTACTGAGGGTGGTTTTTCCTAAATGGTTTTCCACTTTCCCTGCACACAAATTCGGGTAAGCTTACACTTCCTCTAGATATAGCCCTTCTAATCTCTAAAACCACTAGCGTAATTAGAACAAAAGCATATAACCTGCACAGGTAGTGAGACGCAGCGCTAAACAAAAAATATAATGGCTTGAAATATATTTTTCTTTAATCAGCTTTATGCTGTTTTCAAAAGCGCTAAAGCCTCAATTCATTGACTTAGCTACAGCCTTGCATTAAATGTACTGAAGCTTTTTTTTTCTGTAATTTCTTTTCAATTGGGAATTTAAGGGCCATTTTTATATTTATAGCGGTACATCTTTATTGCTTTCTCTGTATTATAATTTTACTACCAAATATTTAAGCTTTTTTAAAAAAAAGTCTTCCCCCCCAAAAAAGCAAGAAAAACGGATTTAAATTAATCATATTTTAAAACATGTCATTATAAACTATAAGAAATAGAACATTAAATAAAAGTGATACTTAAGTTTTGTACAAAGAGGTTATATTATATTTTGGGGGATACATATATATTTTAGATATAAAAGAACAATTAAATTTAATGTATTTGTATTTTGGACTGTAATAAATATTTTTATGAGCTAAATGAGCATGTTATAGTGCGGGTAGTGAAAATTAGGTGGCAGCCATTCAGCTTTTATTGAAAAACTTATGTTCTTATATCTCGCTATATGATCATTAAAAAATCAAATGGGAGTTTTTCATTTTCATATTTTAAATATATACAGTAATATTGTGTTATTATGTAAATGCTTTAATAAAAGTACTGTTTATTCCTAACAAACTATATAAATAAATACAATGCAGCAGCTTTGGTGTGAAGAGAGGATGTGGGATCACAAAGTGGTAAAAACACGACCAGGCAGCTGAGTGGGAACAAAACACTGGCCAAAAGTCTGCTACCCTATCTATGTAGTCTAAACAGTACTACATATGAGTAGTACAAACTAAACATGTAGTTCAGTACAAGCAAGCGATCTCACTGGACACACTAATATTTTCTTTATTCCTGCTAATTTAGATAGTTTAAATTTAACACTAGGCAAACATCAGAGAAAAAATCCTTGATATAGTCCTAGTCAGAACTTAAATCAGACTCGAGGCCTGCAGCCCTATTCATAATTTTATGTGACCCGCAAACCTCGAGATGAACCATCATAAAATGCTGCTAACCCTATTCTTATTTTTATAAATTTCGAGGAAATAAAACTTTTGGAATGTGATATTTGGTAATTTGGCATAACTTTGAGAATTGTGGTATGTGAAGTTGGTGGACCAAGTTTGTACTCTTTCTTCGACAAAGATCAATTCCCTAAAAGTGTTGAATTAGTGCATCAAATAAGTGCCATGTTTGGCAGCATGTTTACAGTTGTTTTATTTCATGAAATAATAACAAACACCAAAAAGATCTTGGTTTGCGGACACACATTTGCCAATTCTGGCATAACATTTAAAGTCATTATTTTTTGCAAATAAAATGTTTTAAACTTTTGGTAGAAAATTCTGGTTTGGTCTTATTGTTTTATATAGGGAGTATAGGAAGCCCCCTCATTCATAATACTTATTGGGAGTTCTTTTTAGTTGAAATGAGGACCCCCTCAGTATTTTTTATTTTCAATGTGGCCTTTAATATCAGACGAGTTTTAATAAGGATGTGACATAAAAATTTCTGAATACTTAAAATCTTTAATAATATTTCAGATTCAAGATTAAAAATATTTATTTTTAAATTGCGAATCAGAATTATTTTTTTCCTTGGTCTATTCTAACAAAATGAAAGGACAAACTAAACAACCAAAACCCATACCATTAATTTACCCCTTGGATAGATCTTAATTCATATAATAACATTTTTATCACGTAGTTGTAATTTTATATTTTAAATAGCAACTAAATAATTAATTTGAAGCAAATCAAGATCAAAGATTTCAAACAAATAATACCAATGTGAGAAAATGTATACCTTTTATGATTATCATGTCTTCTAACAAACACAGAAGAAGTGGATTTGACACCTCTCTACTTTCTATTTAGTTAATATGTTCAAAGTGTATGAAATCATGTTGTTATTTTGTAGTTATAAACATGAAGGAAATTATATTTTTTTAGGAAATATTGGCATGCTAACATTGATAACATATTATATGAACATTATTTACTTAAATAGCACTCCCTCGGGCATTAGGGACTCGAAAGTTAATTGTCACACTTACAAACGTATGCCACCTATTTTTGTCTAGAGCTAGTTCTTTCCAGTCCACCTATTGCACATTATCCATATCTTGAGCTAGTTCTATCCAGTCCACCTCATTACATCCTATTTCCTTCAAGTCCATTCCATCTGCCTCTAGGTTTTCTCAATGGTCTCTTCCCATTGAGTTTGCTAGTCAATACTCTGATCATGGTTCTAGATTCTCCCATTTGTGCTGCATGTCCTGCCCATCCTAATCTAATGTGAAGACTACAGGTTATGTAACTACTCATTATGTAACCTCCTCCACTCTCCAGTGGCTTCATCCCTTTTAGGACAAATATCTTCCTAAGCACTTTGTTTTCAAACACACTAAAATTTTAAACTTATTAAGTATTTTTGTGTTGTTTTGTTCTTAAGTTAAAAAGTTATGAAAAAACATAGAAAAAAGTATAGTAAATTGTATTAACATATCATTAAAAACATCAACATAAATTCATATCACTTAGCTATAGTCTGCTCTATATGAAAATATTTATTTTAATATCATAAATTTATCTCTGATTAAAGCTCAATGGCCATAATTTTACTGAATCTAGAGAAGTGGATTATAATATCACTATAGTTTTGGTTTAATATGAATGAAAATTAGTTTATAGTCTGCAGTCACTAAACTTCCCGTTGCGGTGCTGCACTGAGCGGACGTGCTTAGTCTTGCTCCGTGTTTTTGTTTTGTTTAAAATAGTAAAAGTGCAAAAAAAAAAAATCTAAAACAACTTGTGTGTATAAGAAGTGGTGACAAGAGGAAACCAACTCCGTCCGAGTTCGAAACCCGCAGGAGGCACAGCA
>CABFWO010004872.1:0-17856 GCA_902155825.1 Timema genevievae
ACAATCACCCTACCATTGCACATTAGCGTAAGTGCGTATAACCCGAACGGGTAGTAAGACGCGGTGCTAATAATAATAATATAGTAGAGTTAAGATGGATCAAATGCATAGGCTTCATTTTAATACCAAACTGATAACATGATATTCAAAATGGGTTATCGTTAAACACGTTAAAAGCACCCATGAAATTCCAACCAGGAAAAATTGCAGAAATGATAGCTTCGATAAATTGTATTGACATCTCGGCATGTCTCTCGGTCAGCCAATCTCCCAGTAGGTCAAAGCCGAACGGCAACTTTTTTTGGTCGAATGTAAGATCGATTGAATGAATTATATTAGTATGGCCTTAACAAATCGGCGATGCAACATACCCAGTCTGAGAACGTGTGTCTGAGAACGTGTGTCTGAGAACGGAAATACACAAGCCCACGCGTTTCCCACCTTTCAGCCTGAATTCAATTAGAAATGTATAGGGCCTGGGAGGGCGGAAGCAGCTTTTGCCAACTCTTGGAAACATTTTTTATTTTTCTTAATGCTACACGACTTGCTACTCGTCAGAGTCTAAGATATACGGGTCTGGCTACTCTTTAGTTCCAGTGATCAGACATTGAAGCCAAATGGCGTTAGTGTCGTTGCGGAATAGCGCGCGCGCAATTTAAAAGAGAAGTTTGAACCTCCAAGTTTATATTTTCCTGTTAGACAATAATTATTTTAAAATCAAATAGCCGAAGCTATTATTAATACTTTTTAGTGAGGAATTCATCAGGATATCAAATTCTGAAAATTGAAAAATGACACCTGGACACGGGAATCGAACCCGGGACCTCTGGCTTGGTACGCCAATGCTCTAGCCACTGAGCTATCCAGGAATCCAGACCTTAAAATATGAGTGAAGAATGACCTAAATATGGGACGATTCCTGGATAGCTCAGTGGTTAGAGCATTGGCGTACTAAGCCAGAGGTCCAGGGTTCGATTCCCGTGTCCATGTGTCATTTTTAAATTTTCAGAGTAATTATTTATCCCGAACGTGATAACTAGTGAATAATAAGAATAGCTCACAACAAATGATAACATACAAATTACAATTAATCATTTGCTCATAGATTTAAGATAATTTAAATCTGAAATACTATATTATAAATCACATGGTAATTATTTGTTTGGTAAAATTTTATCATATAAACAAGGCTATAAATTATTATTTAAAAAATTTATTGATGTATGAAGGGACTAAGGCATCAATCAGTCTTACCATCTAGCTCATAGCATCTGAGGGGATTTTTGATTTAATCCTGATAAGTAGCATTTAGCGTAATTTGTCTGAATACGAAAATTAGACTCTTTCCTTCAATAAAGGTATAAGGCAGTATGCAAGAATGAAATAAGTAAACGTGAAGAGTGATTTTTGAGTGGATTTGAAAAATATGGATTCCCATTCTTAATTAGCTATCTTAGAGGGTACGTTCTTGCAGAAGGCTCAATACCGAGGCAAATCAATACCACTCACCTTTTTACTCATTGCGTTCTTGCATACAGTCTATAAAGTTTCAATATCGTTTCATTATTTAAAAAATTAGATCCAAACATAGTACTTTGGTACTTCCGTCTTTATAATGGTCTCAGGTTTGTTTCCCGCCTTCAAGTAGACACTTTTCAAATACTATATTTGACTTAAGCGCCAAGACCATTATTCATAGTACCTATCATCCCTAAATATTATTTAATTAAATGACTGTAGTAATATTACTTGCAGCAACATATCTATTGTTACTACCAAGATGTAGTACAGTCATATTGAGAGAGTTTAACACGTCAGGATGTGAGCAGTTTCAGTCCTCTATGAATAATTTAATATATATTGAATAAGAACATGTACCTGTACATTATGTAATTTAGATTAGTAACTCTATAATACTTTTTAGAAAAAAACACAAGAATCTACAGTAATTAATGGAAACTTACTGGGTAAAAAAGTCCTTAGTTGTTTTTTGTACAAGACTTGACCTGCTCTCACCGCCGATCCGGATTTGCGACGTTCCGGATTTTTGACGTCCGGATTTCCGACGCTCTACTGTAATATAATTTTAGTTTCCATCGATTCTCCCTATCTTTGTGAGTGTATTGATACAAAAAACTATCAATTTTTTTTAATAATTAACAAAAATAAGTGAAATATTTATGGGTAAGGTTTTTGAGCATCGTCCCCTTCTTACTTAATCTATCCAACCTTTCAAGTGCAAATAAATGTCCTTTGTCTGGATTTTGATTCTAGTGAGATGTCTGAATGTTACAAAATCAAATTATATTAAATAGGCCTAGATATAATCATAGTATCATTTGATTTGCCGTTTACTTGCAAGTATAAATGATAATCAATATTTCTTAATGATTTACTGCTTTGAGAAAATACAGTATTATTTGTATCAGTTCTAGAGGACCATCCCCAATTAAAAAATAAACTTTATTACTTTGGTATATAAATAATGTCTAAAGTTAAGGCATTCGAAAAATCACTTATATTTTATAAATAAGCATACAAGCAGCCAATGACATAGGAGTGGTGGTAAGTGATATCTATCAAAAGTTTTTTTTATTGCAAACTTTGATCAACCAATGTGGAAATAATTAAGGGAAAAACTAACTTTAAATTATAAAAAGCAATTGCACACTTTCCTTTTGCAAAATTCTTTAATCAGTATCTGCTACAATCCACTCTCGTAGAATATCTTTTGGCCAAAAATGTTTTCACAAAATCTATCATTAGATTCTTTTTTTCTAAAATTCTTCTGACCAGAAATCTTTCTTGTATTTTTTCTCACAATCATTTCTCTTGAAATTTGAGGGCGTATAAACGTTGACAACGTCAGTTTTAAAACAATCTGGAAATTTACATTTATTTTTATTTTTGACATGTGAAGCCATTGTAGAGAAATAAAATCTTATAAATCTGAACAGCTGTTGTTATAAAACGTTACAACTATCCGCAACGATCACAACGCTTTCTCATATAGTGGCAAATAGTGTTAACTAAAATGCTTCAACTTCTGATCAACTTTTATATAGGGTCTTGAGTAGAGTGTCATAGGGGTGCTACTCGTCCATGTTATCCACATTTTTACATTAATTAATTAAGTAATTACAATACAAATTAAGGTTTCACCTGCTTCAGTGGCCGCATGGTTTAAGGCAGTGGTTCCCAAAGTGTGCTCCGCAAAGCATCTCCAAGTGCTCCGCGAATAGAGTGGAAATAAAAATAAATAAAATGTGACAATATATCAAAACAGTGAATTTGTGCGTCCATGACCTGTGTATAGGTAAGTATTGGGTATAAATTATTTACAGACTGCACGCGGTGAAACCAGACAGAGAAACTAGAGGGTGCCAGTTTACCCCGTCTCTGAGAACTTCGCCGCACTTTCAGATACGATTGTTTGCTTCGACACCTTTCCAAAATTTTCTGTGAAGTTTCTATTGCATATAAAAAAACTCGTGTTTCTTCGCACCTTCAGTCAGTTGAAGTTCAGTCTGTATGCAGTCGAGAGTCGAAACAAATCAAGTAGCAGTGCAATGTTATTTATTTGAATGTCGGAAAAGCCAACCTGGTATCGGAGCAGTATGAGTGCTTGAATTATTTGACATCAAATTCTGCGGTAAAAGAGAATTTTGCAACTAAAAAGTCACTATCAGAATGTTGATGTCAGCTACGAGAAGAATTTGAAATTGTGTCAGCTAGAGCGAAACTAATCCTTCTTCCCTTTGCAATAACTTACTTATGGGGATCAGGATTCTCTGCCTATGTGGCTACTAAAACAAAAGATCTCGGCTCAATGCAGAGCCAGATATTTGGTTGCAGCTGTCCCAAATTCAACAAAATATAGCCACATTGTGCAGATCAAAACCCAGCAGTCCCATCCCTCTAATTGGAATTTTAAGTTCCCGGCCTATACTTTATCGTTCTTTTTTTTTTAATGCCAAGTGATTTTTTTTTTTGCAGCCATGAATTTGGTTTTAACATTATCTCTGTGGGTAACATATTGTGGATTTACAATACCTGTTTTGAATTCGTTATCAAATGTGTTGCTTTAGGTTAATTTATGTTTTTGGTTGTTGTTTTGCGTTTATATAGTTAAGTTCCTTATTTCTCTAAAATTAAGGGATAAAATAACATTTATAATGAAATAAAACTTGATGCTTAACACCCCCAAATGTTTAAACATTCGTTTCCATCGTGAATACTGATGTAATTCGGTTTAGTATCTATCTATGTAGAGTCTATGTGAAAATATTGTCGCCCTTATACCAAAGACACTTGTGTGCAACATTGTTGTTTTGAGAAAACAATATTTTAAGTTACAATTTTCAATGGCTTTCAATATGAAAAATTAAGTTTAGATCAAAATTTAAGTTATTTAGAAATCTAAAAATAATTTGTGCTTTTACTATACAATAAAATATCGACTAACAACTTTAAAAAATGCAGTTAGGTAAATATGGTAATTTAGCATCAAGGTAACTATAGTGCTCCGTGACAAATTTCTCTCCTGAAAAGTGCTCCGCGATTCAAAAAGTTTGGGAACAGCTGGTTTAAGGCATTACTCTCGTGTTAGTCTAGACTAACGATGACAGGGAGGTCGGGGTTCGAATCTCGATCGGGTGATTTTACTAAAATGGTTTTCCACTCTCCCTTCATACGAATGTGGGTTTATGAGAAGGAAGTGTGGGCAACAATTTTAGTGGGGGAAAAACTCAGTACAATCAGCAGGAATTCGAATCATGAACTCTTCACCCGCATAACCAACAGTTGAGAGTTATTCTCCGGTTTATTAGAACCAGCCGTTCGACGCCATTTATCCCCGATTTGTTTAGAAACTGTGAATTAAATAAATGGTACGATGCACCGCAAGGACTTTCTCTTTAATTCTAAAAGAGAGACATTTACTAGAATCTCGTAAAAAATTGTGAAACGAAATAATATAAACTGTTGCAGAAACACTCCACCAAAGAGCATTAATGTGTAATACTGTCAGAGAAACATTGAGAAAAGAGGAGTTATCTCTCTGTCCGCCAAAGAATCTTCATAGAAAACCAACAATTTCTATTTTGTTTGTAATGTTAACCAATGCTTGGATAAAAGATTTTATCAAAATATATTTGATCTCCTTTTGCCCTTCAGTAAACTACCCTCAATTGTGTGGTTAGATATCTAATTACAAAAACCCTTCAAAGGGGCCTTATGAAAACCCTTGTTACCAAGTTTTAACCCGAACGGTAAAATGGTCACGGCGCTAGTCCGAGATATAGACAGGTAAATAGATAGACGGAATCGCGGAAACCACTTTTCGTTTTAAGGGGATTAATGAAACGTGTACACTTTATTGAAATCTTGAGTTTTGTTTTTTTTGACAATCACAATACTTCTCTTTTCGAGGGGTTGAGAGAAAGTAAAACTCGGATATATTGTGAGCATATTGTGTTAGTGTTAAAAAGTGTTATAGAACTTGTCACGTGCAGTAGATGTTTGTCCCTGTGAAGGCAACATGCGCAAGCAGGAATGCGGGAGATGTAGAATCTGGAAATTTAGTGAGGAAGGAGAAAGGGGTGAGAACGGATTGAAGAGGATGGTCGGAGGAGGAACCGGTCACAAAGATTCAACACCCTGGAATGTGGGCTATATTCACATAAACCTACCGGCTCCAAGGTTGAGAGAATAGCCGCCGACCTCACACTGTACTATACATTACATACACGCTCCCCTGACATCAAAATGTTACCCTCCAGTAGAGATGGAAACTATCCAGTAAACATTTCACGTCACTGAATTTCGGGGGGAAAGGGTTTATTTGTAAAAGCTCTGATTTTAATAAGATCAGAGAATCTTTTGAAGTGTGAACTTTTATTTAAACTTGGGGTATGTTTATTACATTCGTTCCATTTTTAAATAGTTGAGTGACAAAAAATCAAAGAAAAATTTTACATTTTGCATTTTTAGATTTGAGTAGGTATATTTCATTTTACAGAAAATCGAAGCTTACCATCTGACATTCGCATAAAATAAGGTTAATTTGATTTAGAATAGCGTTATTTAACAAGTAATCTCAGCCTAAATAATGTATTATTATCGGACGTTTTTCATTGCCGGTAGTATGTAAAATGCTTTGGTTACTAACGAACTAATTTATGAGGAGAATAATATAGTTTATATTTTTTAGTTGCATACGAGGTGGGGAAAATCATCAGCGCACCCGGCCGAGATTCGAGCCTCCAACTCCCAGTCACGAGCAATCCAGCTCCACCATATGATCAAAGGTGACTTACAACCCCTGGCCAATCCGCTTTAAACTATAGTGAGGGGGACATAGAATGGTAGGTCTCCGATGGTTACCAACGTTATTAAATATACTTCCATATATTCATACGCCAACTCATATATTCTATAGCTCTCACTTTTGACAGATAGTATTAATAACGATAAAATCACATTGTTGTTTTTTTATAATCCGTGTCTCCCTACACGACCGGACTTAGCGCATATTTAAACTTGTGCGAGTGAGGTAGGGATTAGGAAGTTAGAATTTAAAGAAGTGTCACCGCATTCTTTGGAGAGGGAATGGGAAAACCTTTAGGGAAAAAACACCCTTAGTAAACTCGGCCTACATTCATCGGTAGAAGCACGGATTAAACGTTAGGATAATCTAAACTGGTTTGAGCCGGTTACGGTAAAGATCGAGATTCAGACCCCTTTCCTGAGAGTAACGTTTTAACGCCGACGCAAGGGAGAGGGGGGATCCTGTCACGCCTTCCATCTCAACTTACGTTGTATGGACTGTAGAGCGCCAGAGCCGGTGTTTGAAACCACGGGGTATACACGTGGGGATGGAATGCGGTCCGCCGCGGCGTTGCCAGATCTGCGCTGGACAAGAGCTGAGTACAAGAACGTCTCAAGAGCGCCTCCACACGTCCGAATGAATGAAAGGATATGAATGAGTTGTCAAGAAGGAGTGGAAGGAATTCCTTACCCCTCTTCTTTCCTCGGTGTTCCTGTCTCGTGATCCAGGGGCGAGGTAAACTGCCTGCTACCAGAGAGTCCTGGATCCATTCCAGATGGCGCTTGATGCTCCAGTATGATTATAATATGTGGGTGACCTCGCGGTCTAGGGGTCAGACTTCTGTGTTTGGGGGTCTGGTGTTCAATCCACACCGTTTGAGGAAGAGTAATTAAAAACAATGAACATACAATATTGGCAACGTTCCCCATTTAATTAGACCACCAAAGCGGCTAATGTATAGTGTTTTTAAGCACCACGTCTTACTACCCATTTGGGTTGCACGCCTATGTAGGCTTACTAGCTCTAATGTGTTAGGAATTAGGAGTGCGAAATTTAGAAAAAGGCACCCACATTTCCAGTGAAAGAGAGAGTGGAAAACCACCCTCAGTGCACTCGACCGGAATCGAACCCCCATCTCCCAGTCATCGGCAGCCCATCTACTGTGATAGTGACGCCTTAGACCATGCGGCCACAAAAGCGGGTAATTTAGTGTTGTATAGTCTAAAACAGCAATTCTTGACTGGGGGGCACGAAAGGTTTTTTAGGGGCTCTCGAAAAAATAATTTAAAATGTTACTTATTAAGGAAGTCAATCATCTTAAATTTTACGTTTTGGAATAAAAAATTCGATGATCGTAAGTATGTAAGAACAGTAGATTCTCGATTTTTCGGGGTAATAGAGGGGAAGCACGGATAATAGAAATTTGTTTACCGTCTGTTTTACCATCGCCATTCAAGATTTGCTGCCTTTTGTTTCTACTTATTTATGTGAAAACGGATTTTCCACAATGATATAATATATTAAAACGAAGCAGCAAAATCGACTCGGAATCGATTCCTGCATGAGAATAGTATTAAGTAATGCAATTGAAACAAGAATACACAAATTAGTGGAAAGTGCTCAACAGCAAAGGTCCCATTAAATTCATTTAGGTAAGTTAATTTCTGTTTTTTTTTTAAATTTGTTTGTTATTATAATCAGTAATACTACTACTTACTAATAAATGATTCTTATGATAGCTTGGGGGCCACGAAAATATTTTAGGATATTTAGGCGGCCGCGAGTAATAAAAGGTTAATAACCAATGGTCTAAAACAGCCGTTCCCAAAGTGTGCTCCACAAACCATCTCCAAGTGCTCCGCAAAGAGATTTGAAATAAAAATAAATAAAATGTAACAATATATCAAAACTGTGAATTTGTGCGTCCATGACCTGTGTAAAGGTAAGTATTGGCTTCGACACCTTTCCAGAATTTTCTGTGAAGTTTCTATTGCATATAAAAAACTCGTGTTTCTTCGCACCTTCAGTCAGTTGAAGTTCAGTCAGTATACAGTCGAGAGTCGAAACAAATCAAGTAGCAGTGCAATATTATTTATTTGAATGTCGGAAAAACCAACCTGGTATCGGAGCAATATGAGTGCTTGAATGATTTGACATCAAATTCTGCGGTAAAAGAGAATTTTGCAACTAAAAAGTCACTATCAGAATGTTGATGTCAGCTACGAGAAGAATTTAGAATTTGTGTCAGTTAGAGCGAAACTAATCCTTCTTCCCTTTGCAATAACTTACTTATGTGGATCAGGATTCTCTGCCTATGTGGCTACTAAAACAAAAGATCTTGGCTCAATGCAGAGCCAGATATTTGGTTGCAGCTGTCCAAAATTCAACAAAATATAGCGACATTGTGCAGATCAAAACACAGCAGTCCCAGCCCTCTCATTGGAATTTAAGTTCCCGGTCTATACTTTATCGTTCTTTTTTTTATGCCAAGTGACTTTTTTTTTTGCAGCCATGAAATTGGTTTTAACACTATCTGTGTGGGTAATATATTGTGGATTTACAATACCTGCGTTGAATTCGTTATCAAATGTGTTGGTCTAGGTTAATTTATGATTTGGTTGTTGTTTTGCGTTTATATAGTTAAGTTCCTTATTTCTCTGAAATTAAGGGAGAAAATAACATTTATAATGAAATAAAACTTGATGTTTAACACGCCCGAATGTTTAAACATTTGTTTCCATCGTGAATACTGCTGTAATTCGGTTTAGTATCTATTTATGTAGAGTCCATGTGAAAATATCGTCGCCCTTATACCAAAGACACTTATGTGCAAAATTGTTGTTTTGAGAAACCGATATTAAAGTTGCAATTTTCAATGGCTTTCAATAAGAAAAATTAAGTTTAGATCAAAATTTAAGTTATTTAGAAATCTAAATATAATTCGTGCTTTCACTATACGATAAAATATCGATTAACAACTTTAAAAAATGCAGTTAGGTAAATATAGCAATTTAGCATCAAGGCTACTATATTTGAACTCCGTGACAAATTTCTCTCCTGAAAAATGCTCCGCGATTCAAAAAGTTTGGGAACCGCTGGTCTAAAAGATTACAATACATAATATATAAAATGACAAATTATAACGTAGATACATTTTCCCTATCTTTATTAGTATGATAAAACCCGCCGAGTGGTTTAGGGCGTTAGACTGGTAATATAGGCCTATCTAATAACCATTGACGAAGAGTTCAAGGTTAGAACTCAGGTCGGATTTCAGTGGTACAGTATTACAAACGTGATTCCATAATCTAGCGTAGAATTTCAACGAGATAACCTCATCTCCATCATCTAGATTAAGTATTTATAGCCAGTTAGCCCTTATTCACAACACGTTAGTTCACTCACATTGAAGGTCCAGTGTTTAAGCCTCGAGACATGAAAAAAAATATGTAATTAGTAAAATTGGGGTGTACCCTTTTCAGGGTAATGAATTTATAAACTGGGGATTTGTTGTTGTGTATTTTCTAGTTCGTTAATCCTGTGTGTTGATGTAATCAGTCGGATCACAAATTGCATGTTAAAAAAAACCCATAATGATAAGTTATATTATAACTTAATCGAATCAATCATCGATATTATAATAAGTATCATAAGTGGATGTCGAAATGAGCAAGTTTTTTTTTACCGGCACGGATAGTGTAATGGGCTCGAGCGGTTGGGGTTCAATCCGAGATCGGATATTTCGAGGATGATCTAATGTGTTTTATTTTAATATCCATCTGGTGGTAAATTTATTTAAAATTCAACATCATTCCGGCACTTTAATTTGGTTTAGGCCCAAGAACAAGTTTCAAGAATCTAGCAAGGCACATCAGTATGGCATTATAATGTTTATTAACTTACTCGGAATAAGATGTAGCCTATCAGTCTTCAAAATGAAAAGATATGAGACAGATATAAAATATTTCCTTCGAAAATTTGATCCCCCACTTTCCCCATGAATCTATACGTTTGGTTTGTACTGTCTAATATTTTACACGTCACGGTTAAAATTTCTAAACTCTTTGACTTGTAAATTTATATTATTTGATTCCCTCCCAACCCCCCCCCCTCCCTCCCTCTGAAACCCCCGCCGCGATATAATGAAAATGGTACGTTAGTGCCTAAACGACTCTTGAAAATAGAGTAATAAAAATAAAATGACTTAAAAAAAACTTTGAAAAAGTACGCTTTTATCCTAAATCAACCATAGGCGGGGACTGTAAAAAACGTAACACGTTCATAAGGTCCCAATTGCTGGCCTTGTTAACCCCTCACTCTCCATGGAGGTCAGTTATTTATTATAGGAGGGTAGAATCCCTACACCTGGGGTCGCATACCTCCCTGACCTGCACGGTCTTTACAAAAGGAAAAAATAAAAGAAAGTCTACATCAAGGTACTTAGGGGTTGTCCATAAACCACGTAACGTTTTGAGGGGGTAGGGGGGTTGAGCTCTAATGTCTACATGCTGTTACACGGGGGGAGGGTGGGGTACAACATAGTGTTACGTAACACAGATCTTATACTCAAATTCTAATGTTCAAAAATAATATTATTGTTCATATGATCACCTTTGATAAATATACTTATAGATAACTTCCGGATATCTGTAGCGTTGAAAATGCAAGCTTAGCACTTTTTGTCTATTAATATTTCGAATTGTCTGCCCGAGACTACGAACGCCAAGCACACTCAAAAACACATATTTTCATGGGCATGACAGTGGCATGTTTATACTTACCGCACTTGTTTAAATTTGTCCACTCTACTGCTCCCTTCACGTGCTTTAAGTTGGATAACAGCTGTCAGTCGAAGCGGCCTTAATTTATACTTTGAGTTTCAATATAATTTAGATTTCTACTGCACATTATTTTACATAGGCCGTGAATAATCGCTTGTGTTTGTACAAAAACAAAAATATTTTCTTCAAAAAGAGGAGACTTTTTAATTACTTGCGTATAGAAAGCGATATCCAGAAAGAAAGAAAAAAAAACAGCGGAAGAGTCTCAAAGAGATGTAGTGAAATGAAAATAAGCAAAAGTACAGAATTTATCTGAAGGCAAGTTTGAGGAGTCCATCAAGAGAATTATTTCTTCGTACCAGCAGCATGTTATGAAAAGTAAAGCTTCAAATATAATTAATTATTTTCAAAAGGTAGGTGAGTCAAAGCCTATACCTTTTCCCTTCTGATAAATGAGTGTGTATGTATATAAATGCAACTATTATACACCCACTACGGTGGCCGCCTTGTCTAAATTTTCATTCTCTCATTAGACTAGACGGCCGGTGTTGGGGAGATGGGTTTCGACTACCAGTAAGATCTACTGAAGGTTGCTTTTCCTAAATGGTTTCCCGCTCTCCCTACATACAAATGCTGTAGATTTTCTTTAAAACTCTACCTTTTTACTACACTTTTTTTTTAGGGTGATATAGTCAAATTGTAGTTAATCTAGCTATTTTTTTTATTATATTTATCCAATGGAGAAGAAATGAGGAAGGTAGAATTCTAGAGATGACCTACCATCATTAACGTGGAAAGAGATTATAAAACCATTTATGAAAAGCCACTCTGAATACACCCGACAGGTATTCAAACCCAAATCTCCATTTCATTGGCCATATAGTCTTTTTCGAGATTGAAGCCACCAGGATCCAGGATTGATGTTGGAACGAAACATGAGTCTAGGTATTGATAAGTTAACTAAAGTAAAATTGTAGATTAATCCAAAATATAATTTAGAAAATTTGTATGCCTAGAATTGTTTAGATATGATGGTAATATGACTATAAAAAAAGTACACAATATTAAGAAAGATGCCTTCCTCCAGCGTCAAGCATCGTATGTGGGCACTTCAACATCATCATGTAGCGAACGCCATTACAGAAAAGGGCCATCCTAGTCAGCACATAGTACTGCCTGCTGTCTGGTTCTTACTCAGATCGCAAACCTGACATCCATAACATAAATATAGCAGAGGTTTTCCCTCATGAAACCGAGGAATTAGACGGTGTTTGAACCGAGCCCTTAGATCTACATAACCAAAGAAGGTGTTTGAACCAAACCCTTAGGTCTACATAACCAAGGACGGTGTTTGAACCGAACCCTTAGGTCTACATAACCAAGGACGGTGTTTGAACCAAACCCTTAGGTCTACATAACCAAGGATGGTGTTTGAACCAAACCCTTAGGTCTACATAACCAAGGACGGTGTTTGAACCGAACCCTTAGGTCTACATAACCAAGGACGGTGTTTGAACCGAACCCTTAGGTCTACATAACCAAGGACGGTGTTTTAACCGAGCCCTTAGGTCTACATAGCCGAGGACGGTGTTTGAACCGAAGCCTTTTGAAAAATCAAGCAAACACTCCCCTGTAAGAGATATCTACCTGACAAACTCATTTTAATTTCTCTATGGGTGAGTGCGTTTCAACAAAAGTGTTATATTGGAACAAGACTTACAAACAAACATAATTTAAAAATAGAGAGCACCTAGACTCCCCAGAATCCAATTAATCACTGTGGAAAAAAATGCCAAAATTGAACTATTGGTAGCACGATTCGGTGCTCGCGTGGTCTAACGCACTAATCTCGTGGTGGACTAGTCTGCCGAAGACGGGGAGATCGGGGTTCAATCCCGGTCGGGTGCACTGAGGATGGTTTCCCCTAAGTAGTTTTCCACTCTCCCTCCACGCAAATGTGGGTGCACATCCTCTAAATTAAGCCTTCCTAATCCCTAACCCATTAGTGTTATTAGTACATAGGCATATAACCTGAACAGGTAGTAGGATGCGGTGCTTAGAAAGATATATTTTTTTAATGTTAAATTTTTGTCCACTGCAGTATTCGAACCCGGCACATTTAGATCAGTAGACAAGTGCACTATCTAATGAGCTATAAAGAATGACTATGACCAATAAGCACACTTTTTATTTTTTTATCTAGCCATTCAACAAGTGTAAATTATTTGCGGTTGGAATTCTTTTGTTTTATTAATGTGTACTACTGTACTACCACCAGTCGGTGCTATCCGCGTATTTAAACTACTGGATCAAATATGAGGAAGGTGGGATTTTGGAACTGGTCCGACATTAGCGTGAAGAGTGGCAAATAAACACACTCAATACATCTAGCCAAAGATTCGAACCACGAGCTTCCTGTCACCAACACACGAGAATGAGGCGCATTCCCACAGATACGGGCTGAACAGAGTTGATTCAAAGACCACCTCATGAGTAAATTATCCCTACTAGCAACTTTATATCATTTAATCAATAATTGTTATTCAGATAAAAACATTTTTTAAACTTAAATGAATATGCTAAGCTTTTGTTACTTAAAAATTAGAAGAAAATCCCGGTTTGACATCAAGCTTTTTTTTTTATCAAAGGATATCTTTAATAAATTAATTAATATCTGCATTACTATACTTGGCCAACACTTTCGGTGTGTATCAGATCACAATTTACAAAGTGAAAATATTTTTTAAAAATTGACAACTTCCTCTAGGGTACAATGTTTTGAATCACGGAAGTTCACACGCTGGGAAGGAAGGTAAGCTATGGATGATCATGATCCCAAGATCACCCAGTATAAGTGCGGTTTCTGAGGAGGGGCTTTTTTAAGAAAAAACTTAACAAGCATACTTGATTCACTATGGCAGGAGACTAGTCTGAGGCCGAAGGCAGTTATTACAACCCTTTTTTGTTTGAAGGAACCTTTAAAATATTCGGTAAACTCTCAGGGAACTAACTCCTCCGTACCGGGGTTGACACATATTAGGTTCGACAGGTGTCGATTGTAAAATATACTGTACCTATAAACCAGTAGGATAAGTACATAATAATTAACTCATTCTTTTGAACAAAAAATTTCCAGGAGTCTTTAGTCCCTATTTATATTTACTAGTTAGTGTCACTTCAACATTTGAACTTGGCTTATAAATATTCTTACTACTCTACTTTTAACATTACTACCGACACACACTCGTCTTATTTGGAAACAAGAGTTCTCTTAACATATTTCCACATTGTTCAAAAATTATGGGAAGACCAATAAAAAAAACAAGTGTTTGAAAATTCCCATGGAATCCCAATATTCCGTTGAACCCTAGTTCGGAATCACTGCCCTAAAGTGTCATTCTCGCAAGAGGCTGTACTGGTGATGACGGGAACATAACGGTTCGAATCCCGCTAAGGTATACTTAGTATTTTTTCCTAAATAATTCTCCAAGTGGCCTCCAAACAAATACGGGTGCATTTCCTATAAATTATACCCTTCTCATCCCTAATTATGTGTGTAGTCCGAACTGGCGTTGAGACGAAGGAAAAAAAATAGGATTTTTTTTGACAAAAAAAAAAAAAAGCAAAGTAGCGTAAAACTTTCTCTTTAGAACTACAACTTTCACTTTAGAATTTAAAATTACTCGCAAAATTGAAACTTGAAGGTATACTTAAAATTTTGGTTTCATCACACAATAACCTTAAAGCCTGGGGTTTTATTGTCCCTGTGAGAGCACAGAATCCGATCGTAAATAACCCCGTCCTTGATTCAAACCCCCGCCTCCTGTCGGACAACATGAAAAGAAGCAGCAACAAGCTCAATATTTTATTTTAGCCTCCAGTAATGTCTTTGTCCCTCTGACATTTTGGGCCTGACGTTTATACCACCAGCCCATCACTACTTAACACGCCTTTAAGTGGCCATCAAAGTGTCACAAAAACACACAGGCTCTTTTATTGCCACGGTAACTTAAATGGCTGTTACTGCGCCAGCAGCTATTTTCTATATTTGTTTGAATAAATTATTAGGTTTTTAAAATGTTGGTCGTGATATCTTATTTCAAAGATTGAGATGATATATTTCAATGTCACTTTATAAACAGTAACCCGCTTCGATGACCGCGTTGTCCAACGCGCTACTCTCGTGTTGGATTGGACTGCTGAAGACGGGGAGATCAGGCTTTATTTCAATCCCGGTTGGGTGCACTGAGTTTTTTCGATAAATTGTTTTCCACTCTGCTTCCACGCAAACACGGGTTCACTTCCACGCAATTAAACCTCCCTAACTCCTAAACCATTAGTGTAATTAGTACATATGCGTATAGAACCCGAAATACCCGAAAAAGGTAGTAAGATGTGGTGATATAATTTATATAAAAACAATATTTTTTTATCTCCACGTCTTATTACCCATTCGTGCTATGCGCTTATGTGTTAATTACGCTAGTGGTTAAGGATAAGGTAGGTCGAATTTAGGTGAAATGTATCCACATTTGCGTGGAGAGAGAGAGAATGGAAAACCATTTAGGAAAAAACCCCTTCAGTACACTCAACCGAGATCGAACCATTATCTCCCCGCCATCAGCAGTTCAGTCTATTGCGAGAGTAGCGTATTAGACCATGCGGCCATTGATGCGGGGATATAAACAGTATTATAATATATTAATGTGCCTTATCCATCTTAAAACTAAGTTTCAAATTAACTCTTAATCTAACTGGATGCTAAAATAAAGCCTATCTCCTAAGGCAAGCTTTTAAGAGGATATAACACCAGGGATAATCACTACCCCACGTAAGAAACTAATTTAATACCATCTTAGCTGCTGTACTACTCTTCTAGCAAGCTTCCCCCAAATCTACACTGGTGTAACTATAGTGAGGAAAGTCGTATTTTAGAATTTATGTACTGGTATTGTCATGGGAAAAAATTTAGGGTAAAACCCCTCAATACACAGTGCAGGAATTCGAATTCCGAATTTCCAATCAACGGGAAATCTGACTACAATCAATATCACATCACCTCTGAATGAGATTCACACGGAGCTGCACCGCACCGCAAATTTTCCGGTGGAATGCTATACATGTTTTTAAATGGAAGTGGCTATACGAGTCCGCACCGCACCACACCGCACTGGCGCGGACGAATCGTCGAGAGAGAATTGCTCCGCACCTTTGCGGTGCGGTGCGGACCGTGTAGCCACCTATCACCGGAGATAAAATGTTCGGGAGCTTCCGAACTTTGTTTTCATGCTAACCACTAGGCAATGTAAGGATGGGTAAAACAGTGATTTTACAATATCGGTGATCACAGTGACCTTTATTTTAAACGAGAAAGTCACAGTCACTGTGTCAGCACTTGTAAAACTAGGCATTTCTTTCACACGTGTGACGCTGTGGTAATTGTTTCCAACATTACGTGCAAGATAACAATATTATATACAACAACTTATTGAACAACAAACATTCTTCTTCTTAATTATTAGCTAACTTAAAACTTTATTCGTGGTAATTAATAACTAACTTAATTTTATGAAAATAGGTGAAAACCTATGCAAGTAAAAAATAGAAATACAAACTTATTTTGTAATAGAACTCATTATATAAAGAATTTAAAAATTGCTAGAAAATGCGGTGCGGGTCGGCTCCTTGTAGCCATCCATACCTTTTAAGCTTTATCTTCCTTCGTTCTCTCTCATTTAATTGTTGCCAAATCTACTCGCTTTCAGTAATGTCGGAATGTCGTGGGTGTGCTGGGGTAAGGAGGAGTTGCTGAGGCACCCTCAGTCAACCAGTGTTACTGAACTTATATCTAAGGGAAGATTGAGCACACATAAACACTCACTCACTCATTTCACTCAGATATGATATCCAGTGTAAATTGGGATCGAAGGATATGTGGATCAGTGCTGGTGGCGCGACTCGTAATGACTTTGTAAGTTCTTGTAGGAAAAATCTGAGCGGCACCATGTTTACCACGATCAAATACTCGAAAATCCTAAAGCATAACTCACAGTTTCTCATAAACTACTTGGACAATCACAGTAGTTTTTTTTAAAAGAATTTGTTATAGAAACCTTAAAGGACATGAGGATATTATTAAAATTCCCATATTCCAATTTGTTTGCTTTGGAAAAAATTGTTTTCTAATGAAAGAACTATAATGAGGTAGAATTAGAATTTATGTACTGGTATATAAAAAGTAAAAGACATGAGGATATTAATAAAATTCCCATATTACAATTGGTTTGTTTTAAAAAAATTCTCTTCTAATGAAATAACTATAATGAGGTTTTTAGTGTTTACATATTTTCACTCTGTGTAAAAGTTTGTTTCCTAATTGAAATAGATGGGTAGTATAAGTGTATGAAATGATCATCATGAACTTAATTTTATTTTGATATAATACTCATTCCTCTAACACCAATACTTTTCACATTTTGATGTATTTAGTTACAAGCTCTCGACACGCGCCAGGTTTTTGATAAACTGAAGATTCAGAGCGATAACAATTATAAATTTAAGATTTATCTATTCATTAATTTACAAGAAAGGTAGAATATATCGTATTATTTATTTATTTGGCACCTCGTCTTACTACCCGTTTGGGTTATACGCTTAAGTACTAATTACGCTAATGGATTAGGAATTGGGAAGGTTGGGTTTAGAGGAAGTGAACCCGCATTTGCTTGAAGGGAGAGTGTAAAACCA
>CABFWO010004872.1:18332-40292 GCA_902155825.1 Timema genevievae
TATAACAAATTCTGAAAAAAAAAAACCCCCACCTAATGTGACTGTCCAAGTAGTTTACGAGAAACTGTGAGTTATGTTTTAGGATTTTCGAGTATTTGATCGCGGTTAACATGATGCCTCTCAGATTTTCCCTGCAAGAACTTACAAAGTCATCACGAGTCGCGCCACCAGTTCTGGCGCACATAGCCTATACAAAGTGATTTCCAGCCCGGGGGTCGCAGCGTTAAACCGGTGGGGTCACATGTTTTGTGAAGACTATAACCGTATACTGTATATACTCTTTTACAAGATTTTGATGACCATAGCAAAGTTCAAAATCCAAATAGAAAACAGAATATTTCTGTTAACTTACATTGCATGTTTACCGACACAGGAATCGCTTACATCAAAAAACGTGAATACAGAACAAAGTGTTGTATTTAGTTCCATCATTAAAATAGTTAATAATAATAATACTTAGCACCGCGTCTTACTACCCGTTCGGGCTATACGCTTAAGTACTAATTACACTAATGGATCGGGAATTGGGAAGGTTGAATTTAGAGGAAGGGAACCCGCATTTGCGTAGAGGGAGAGTGGAAAACCATTTAGTAAAAACCACCCCCAGTTCACCCGACCGAGATTCGAACCTCGATCTCCCAGTCTTCGGTGGTCTGGCTCAACACGACTGGCGCGTTAGCCAACTACGCCACCGAGGCGGGTTAAAATAGTGAACCAGAGAAAGACAAGACCTAATGAATCACGTTTGTTTGTTGCGAAGGGACAGGGGCTGAACACAGTGCTTCTCTACACTACTCTGCTGCACGCTGGTTGTCACGTGGGAAAGTGCTCTCAAGGGTGTTCGAACAGAAGGATGAGAGTAGTCTATACCTCAAAGAAAGTGCGAGACTATCCCCGGAATAAAGATGAGATCAATAAGAACAGTTTCTTGTCCAAACTAACGTATCGTGCTGCTATATTTGAAAGACGTCGTCAATGCAGAGGTCTGGATCAAACATTTTCACTTCAGTGACAAGGTGAGCGCTCTTATTGGGAAACTGGATCTAATGTTGAAGAATGTTTTATTGACATGTTCCTAAGACTGAATGAAACTCTTGAAGAACATGTTAATGTGTGGCATACTTTTAAAACAATTATACCACCGACCACCTCAAATTGCTAAAATTAGGATTCAAAAAACGTTTTAAGGAATCCGTTGATGATGTCAGATAATAGTTATATAATCATTTTATATCAATTAAAATCTAGGATCTAAAAAATTGCGGTAAGTATTCATATTAGTTCATTAATACTAGTTTATGGGTGAAACTATAAGATACTGTAAATAGGCATAGGCTACTGTCCTTTCTATAAGTTTTACTATTTACAAATGTTACAACTACTTTAATATTATATTACCCGTCTCGGTGGCTTAGTCTAACGCGCTAGATTCGGGTTGAGCTAGACTGCCGAGGACGGGGAGATCAAGGTTCGAATCTCGCTTGGGTGTGAACTGGGGTGGTTTTTACTAAATGGTTTTCCGCTCTCCTTCCCCGCAACTGCGGGTTCACTTCCTCTATATTCAACCTTCCCGATTCCTAGCTCATAAGCGTAATTAGCACTTAAGCGTATAACCCAAACGGGTAGTAGGACGTGGTGCTAAATAATAAAATATATTATTTGATATGCAACTGTGATTTTTGATTATCAACACCGTTACAATTATGATAATTGACTAGTAAAATGATGTCAATTCTAACCAGGATGTATTTTTTCAATTCTATAACTGTCCCTTTTACCTCGTTCTTGCTGTCAAACTCCACTACCAAGTGGACAAAAACGATTGGCTTGTGCTAAGTTAACTGCGGACGAAATTGTGTCTACACCTTTCAGGACACAACAAAAAATTGAGGAGAACGTTAAAAAGCCTGCAAAGGAAAGATCTCAAGAATGATGCCTGTAGAAACAGACAAGGAATACAAACACCATCAAACTTAGAACTTTATAAGGGTAGTTTGAAAATGCAATCTCCCCCTTTCTTACACCTCTTCCTTTCAATAAAACCAACATAGGTCAAACGCTACCTCTAATGAAAAGTTTTCCAGACGGAGTAACCTTACGAGTATACCCTTGATATAAAACAACCAAGCCTTGAGGAATGCCAGAAGAAAGGAGGGATAGCGGTGGCCAGAGCCACCCTCTACGGTACAGTCACCTTCGACAGTTTAGTGAGGGGATGGAGTATTTGTTGTCTGGAATGTGACTAATGTGGCGACACTACTATGGCAGTAGTCTCACCCCCATTACTACCTACCTGGTCGCGCTACTACCCAACTCACAAACATCCTCCCTCATGTAGTTTCCAGCAAATAAAGCCGGTTATCTCAACAACCGGTGGACAAGCCGACAAAATATACAGCTCATCTAATCTTGTTTGCCGTTGACCGGAATGTCGAGGCCTGAATTCTAGTCGGGTGTACTGAAGGTAGTTTTTACTAAATGGGTTACCAATCTGCATTAAAAAAATGCGGATCCTATACATTGTATTTTACTATCTTTCCTCTACTACTAGTGTAATTAAATGAGTATAACACGGACGGGTAGTAAGCCTTGGAGCAAAATTAAAAGGTATAGTTTCCTTACTTTATTACGAATTTAATGCCTGAACATATTTTATTTTATTTTATTAGTAGACCCACGTTTAACACCCGGTCCAACGGCTCGATCAAAGATATAATGATGAGTAAAGTAGAGTTAGAAGTGATAGCTTCCGACACGTGCAGAACTAAAGTCGTCAACCTGTAGGAAATATTGACAGTAGCCCGCCGGCTGCTGATGTGACGTCACAGCCGTGGAGGGGATCTAGTTCCATTATTATTATTATTATTATTATTATTATTATTATTATTATTATTATTATTATTATTATCATCATCATCATCATCACCGCGTCTTACTACCCATTCGGGTTATACGCACTTACGATAATGTGCAATGGTAGGGTGATTGTGAGATGAAATGGAGGACCCACAGTTTAACGTGGAATCCGAACCACGGTAGAGGCCTGGCATTCCTCACATTCACAAGTTGTGATTAATACACGTCTTGTCAGAGGTGAAGTAAGGGTTTAGCAATCAGATAGATCTGTGATCTAGTTCCAAACTCAGAGGTTGTAGTAATGTAGTAAGTTCTGCATTAGCGCAATTCGTCAACTAAAAAGGTTCCCAACATTGTATCTGGGAAAATACATAATGCACTCTCAGGGTTGCCACTATTTTCTTATTACCAAATTCCCTGTGTTTCTCAAAATTTCCAAAAGGAATTGCATTTTTTTTTCATGCAGTCTTGATTACACGGAGAAGTAACATTACATTTTTAATAAAATTGATTGGTGTAAAGTTATGTAACTTATTTTTAGCACAGGATTATTTAAGATTAATAGGGAATACATCTTCTGTCACTTTACAATCCTTGTTTAAGGTCATTCGACCATAAAAACTTTAGTGCACCATTTGAAAAAGTGTATAATTATCAGCTATAAACAGTTATTCAACTATTTCAAATCATTACAGTTCACGACTTTTAAGAGGCCAAACTTGCTATTTTATACATTTAACGTATCATTGTTGGGTAAAATAGTGAATATATGGGCCTGAAATTTAGTATAACTACTAGACATTCTTACGAGGAGTACAGAATGAAATATGTATAATATTAATATTATTTTTAATTTTCTAATGTTAATATTATATATATATATTAATATTTCATTTAAATATTTACAATATTAATAATAATATTATTACTACTATAAATATATAAGTCTGTACACCTCATGAATGTCTAGCTGTAAGAAATTCCTGGCCCATATATTTGTTACTTCATCCAACAATGGTACGCTAAAGCGTAAAATAGCAAGTTTGGCCCCTTCAAAGTTGTGAACTGTAATTATTTGAGATCATTGAAGCCCTATTTGTAGCTTATACACGTGTTAACATTGTGCAGTACAATTTTGGTGGTCAAATTACCTTAAAGGATGGTAACTAATAAGATATGTTTGAATCAGCGTGCTTAATACTTCAGTTCACTTTTTTGTTCATCCAAATATTTAATGTTTTAAGCTTTCAGTTAAAATGAAAAGGACATTTGTCGGTAAAATTTAAAGGGCAAGAAACAGACAGTTAATTTGTTTCCATTTCCTGTTGGGGGTAACCAAGATGACGAAACAGAGTCGCCGGCACAACCGACAGGAGGAAGAATCGAAGAAGCTTCGAGTACCTTCTTCACAGTTTAAATTGGTCACGTTCCCATTGGTGCAAATTCAAACAAGATGAACAAGGGTAAGGATGTAATGACCGGTAAGACGCACTCCAAATGAGGTATTAAGTAGTGTTGGGGTGAGAAAACCGGGTACTCTTGTTGAAAATACAGCAGGACTCGGGTTAAAATTGTAGAAGCTCGTGAGGCAATAATTGTGGGAGGACTTTGTTTACAATGTAGCATCAATCATTTTTATGCAAGTGTAGGAGACAGTTTTATATTCACATTATAATTTATTTAATCATGTATCATTTGTTAAGAGTGTAATTCTTTTCGAAATCAACGTTGCACTGCATCTTTTACAATATATTAACTGCAATAAAAGTTTAGTTAAGAATATTTACCATTATACTATCACTATTTTAACAGCCAGATATAATACACATAAAATTAGCGTAACAAAATGTCCCAATTTAACAAATAATTCAGCATTTTTACTTGATTTTACAAAATTTCCTATTTTTCCATTGTTTTTCCCTTCTTCATTTTTTCAGAGACCAAAAAAATCCCCGTGTTTCCCAGTTTTCCAGGTCCGTGGCAGCCCTGACTCTTTTATACCGATCAATTAGATCAAAATTTGCTTCGGTGGCCGAATTATCCAAGGCAACAGTTCCCAAAGTGTGCTCCACAAAGCATCTCCAAGTGCTCCGCAAAGAGATTGGAAATAAAAATAAAATGTGACAATATATCAAAACAGTGAATTTGTGTGTTCACGAACTGTGTATAGGTAAGTATTGGGTAGAAATTATTTACAAACTGCACACGGCAAAACCAGACAGAGAAACTAGAGGGTGCCAGTTCACCCCGTCTCTCTGAGAAACTTCGCCGCACTTTCAGATACGATTGTTTGCTTCGACACCTTTCCAGAATTTTCTGTGAAGTTTCTATTGAATATTAAAAACTCGTGCTTCTTCGCGCCTTCAGTCAGCTAAAGTTCAGTCAGTATACAGTCGAAAGTCGAAACAAATCAAGTAGCAGTGCAATGTTATTTATTTGAATGTCGGAAAAGCCAACCTGGTATCGGAGCAGTATGAGTGCTTGAAATGATTTGACATCAGATTCTGCGGTAAAAGAGAATTTTGCAACTAAAAAGTCATTATCAGAATTTTGATGTCATCTACGAGACGAATTTGAAGTTTTGTCAGCTAGAGCGAAAATAATCCTTCTTTCCATTGCAATAACTTACTTATATGGATCAGGATTATCTGCCAATGTGGCTACTAAAACAAAAGATCCCGGCTCAATGCAGAGCCAGATATTCGGTTGCAGCTGTCCCAAATTCAACAAAATATAGCCACATTGTGCAGATCAAAATATAGCAGTCCCAGCCCTCTAATTGGAAATTAAGTTCTTTATCTAATACATTATCGTTATTTTTTTTTATGCCAAGTGACTTTTTTTTTGCAGCCATGAAATTGGTTTTAACACTATCTGTGTGGGTAAAATATTGTGGATTTACAATACCTGCTTTGAATTCGTTATCAAATGTGTTGCTTTAGGTTAATTTATGTTTTTGATTGTTGTTTTGCGACTTATGTAGATAAGTTCCGTATTTCTCTGAAATTAAGGGAGAAAATAAGAATTATAATGAAATAAAACTTGATGTTTAACATGCCCAAATGTTTAAACATTCGTTTCCATCGTGAATACTGCTGTAATTCGGTTTAGTATATATATTAATGTAGAGTATATGTGAAAATATTGTCGCCCTTATACCAAACATACTCATGTGAAAAATTGTTGATTTGAGAAAACAATATTTAAAGTTACAATTTTCAATGGCTTTCAATAGGAAAAATTAAGTTTAGATCAAAATTTAAGTTATTTAGAAATCTAAAAAATAATTTGTGATTTTACTATACGATAAAATATTGACTAACAACTTTAAAAAATGCAGTTAGGTAAATATATAAAAAAAATGAATGTACATGCCTTTAGCATCAAGGCAACTATAGTGCTCCGAGACTAATTTCTCTCCTGAAAAGTGCTCCACGATTCATAAAGTTTGGGAACCGCTGGTCTAAGGCGTAACTCCCGTGTTACACTAGAATGCTGAAGATAGGGAGATTGAGGTTCGAATCCCAGTCGGGTGTTCTGAGGTTTTTTTACAAAATAGTTTTCCACTCTCCCTTTACGCAAATGCGGGTATAATTCCTCTAAATTTGACCTACATAATTTCTAACGTATTAGTGTAAATAGTACTTATAAGTATAACCGAAACAGGTTGTAAGACGCTGTGCTAAACATAAAAAAAAAGATTAAGTCATTCATGAGACGTATAAAAAATTCTTATAGCAAATGAAAACTGATAAGTCCAAATAAATAACAAAATTTCCTAAAATTAAATTACAAGAAATGTCATATTTATGCTTCATTTTGTTCAAATGCAGAGTTTTATTTTCTTGTTTCATAGTATGATAAAAATTAAACAAGAACTTTAAAATACAGCCTTAAATAGAATTTAATTTGAGTGGACTGTCATTTGTCTGATTTCAGGTTTAGTACCTATCATGACCATAGTTAGCCTATACCAGAGTCTAAGATATACAGGTCTGGCTACTCTTTAGTCCCGGTGATCAAACATTGAAGCAAAGTGGCGTTAGTGTCGTTGCGGAATAGCGCACGCGTAATTTTAATTTTGAAGATAAGTTTGAACCTCTAAATTTACATTTTACTGTTTGACAGTAATTATTCTATCCCGAATGTGGTACCTAGTAAATAAAAATAATAGATCACAACAAACGATAACATGCAAATTACAATTAATCATTTGCTCATTGATGTAATATAATTTACATTTATTTGAAATACTGTATTATAAATCACATGCTAATTATTTGTTTGGTAAAATTTGATCATATAAACATGGCTTTAAATTATGATTTAAAAATTGTATTGCTGTGAGAGGGCACTAAGACATTAATTAGTCCTACCATATAGCTAATAACATCTGAGGGGATTTTTGATTTAATCCTGATGAGTAACATTTAGGATAATTTGTCTGAATACGAAAATTAGAGTATTTCCTTCAATAAAGGGATAAGGCAAAATACAAGAATGAAATAAGCAACCGTGAAGATTGAATAAAAAGTGTGATTTTTGAGTGGATTTAAAAAAGATTAATTTAAATTCGAAAGTGTGAGTGGCGTTAATTAGCTCTTAAGAGGGCATGTTTTTGCAGAAGGCTCAATACCAAGGCAAATCAATACCACTCACCTTTCACTTTTACTCACTTCGTTCTTGCATACGGTCTATAAAGTTTCAATATAGTTTTATTATTTAAAAAATTATATTTAGATATAGTACTTTGGTACTTCTATCTTTACAATGGTCCCAGGTTTGTTTCCCGCCCTAAAGTAGACATTTTCTCAAATACAATATTAGACTTATGCGTCAAGACAATTATTGATAGTATCATCTCTAAATATTATTTAATTAAATGACTGTAGTAATATTACTTGCATCAACAAATCGATTGTTACTACCAAGCTGTAATAATAATATTAAGAGAGTTTAACACGTAAGGAAGTGAGCAGTTTCAGTCCTCTATGAATAATTTAATACTTTTGTGGCAAGTGCTATTAAAAAAAACTAAACAAATAGTGTTACTTTTTAATATGATATTGTCAAATACTTATGAGTGTAAATAATATAATTTTAGTGTCTATCGATTCTCCATATCTTTGTGAGTGTATTGATAGACTACAATAGATTATCGATTTTATAATATTTAACAAAAAAAAGTGAAAAATGTGTGGGTGAAGTATTTGAGCATCGTCCCCCTCTTACTTAACCTTTCTAACTTTCCATGTGCAAATAAACTAAAATTTCGAACAATAATGTTCAAATAAACAACTTGTCATTTAGGCCCTTCGTCTGTATTTTGATACTTGTGAATATGTCTGAATATTAAAAAATCAATTTATATCAAATAGGCCTTAATATGATTGTAGTATGATTGTATGTATGTAGTATAATTTGATTTGCCGTTTACTTGCAAGTATAAATGGTAATCAATATTTCTTAATGATTTGCTGCTTTGAGAAAATACAGTATTTTATTTGTATCGGTTCTAAAGCACCATCCCCAATTAAAAAATAAACTTTTATTTTGATATATAAATAATGTCTAAAGTTAAGGCATTCGAAAAATTACTGTTATAAATAAAAATACAAGTAGCCAACGACATAGGAGTGGTGGTAATTGATATCTAGCAGAAGGCTTATTATTGCAAACATTGATAAACCAATGTGGAAATAATTAAGATAAAATCTAACCTTAAATTATAAAAAGCAATTGCACATTTCCCTTTTGCAAAATTCTTTCGTCACTATCTGCTACAATCCACTCTCGTAGAATATCTTTTGGCCAAAAATGTTTTTCACAAAATGTATCATTAGAATTTTTTTTCTAAAGTTCTCTTGACCAGAAATCTTTCTTGTATTTTTTTCCTCACAATAAACGTCTCTCTAAATTTGAGGATGTATTAACATTGACAAGTCAGTTTTAAAACAATCTGGAAACTTACATTTATTTTTATTTTTGACATGCAAAGCCATTGTGCAGGGATAAAATCTTATAAATCTGAACAGCTTTTGTTATAAAACGTCATAACTATCCGCAACGATCACACCGCTTTCTCATATTGCGGCAAATCATGCAACTAAAAAGCTTCAAAGTCTGTCCAACTGATAGATAGGGTTTTGAGTAGTGTCATAGGGGTGGTCTATATCCTATATACTGTAGAAGAGGTAGTTACAGTAGAAGGTTTTTTATTGCAAACATTTTCTGACAGTAACTAATGTTAACCTATTCGGAAATAATGATTATTTACTTATTAAAACGATATTATCAATAAAAAGTGTTATCAAACGATTATAATACTTCCGTAAGGAATACTGTATAGCTGCCGTTTTCATAACTCATTGAAAGAACAAAATATTATAATAAAACTATAATGTTTTTTGTTTCGCGGTTGTTACAATAAAAGATATTATAGTACATGAAATAATAAATTAATAAGTAATATATTCACATTTGTAAGTTTATCTTGTTATAACTGGCCACCAAAATAATTGATGTTTTTTATAGCTTAGAGAAAGAGCAAAAAAAAAAAGTTTCAAACAGCGCATGAACACAAACGAGGACAGTTTTAATGACGTCACCAACCACCCTTGTTTCAGCTGGCTCACCATCTTAATTTATGAAGTGAACGCAGCATTTTAGAAAGTGGGACAGAGACGCCACTTTCACAAAAAAATAAACATTCAAACAGTTATTTTCATAAGTTTCGTGTTTCAATACTGTAAAAACTGATAAAAATAAAATTTAGTTGTTTGTTGTGAAAGTTTTGACTGTGAAAAGTAACAATAGCTCAACATATACTTATTGCAAATCATAAGGTTTAGCAAATGGGTACATAGTATTGCAACGTGTTAAATACATTTTAACACTTTCACTCAATGAAGCCTTATAATAGGTTTACAACTATTACTACCAGATCTAATAGGTTCTAATAATGTGTGACATCACAAGCGGGAGACGCCCAATCCTCATCGAAAATGCCCCAGCGAACGAGGCAGCTCGGCTTCGAATACCAACACACAAACATCTAACACCTGGGTCAGACGGCGAGTAAATGAGAGAGGCTTCATTCGGGGTGTTTCCGAGCGCTAGTGGTCGTGTGACGTGATGTTTGAATATTCCGTACTTTGAGATAACCTTGCCAGCCGTCGGCGAGCGCTAGTGGTCGTGTGGCGTGATGTTTGAATATTCCGTACTTTGAGATAACCTTGACAAATTTTATTAGTCCCACTTGTATAATATAAAGACCTGTCCTCGGTTCACGTATATCTATTCTATTGTAACCACTCGTCGGAAGAACTACTGGAAGATATTCACGAGCATCAGCTAAGACTACGTACTGAAGACCGCGATGGCTGAGGCGTCTGTGTCACCTCGCCTAAGAGCAAGCTACGGCGGATACTATAAGTATTGAGGGATATTGTAATTTTTGTTTAGCTATGAGCTCTATTATTCTACATCCATTTGACGTAGTTTTTGTATGTCAGTACTACTGACTTGTTTCTCTATGCATAGTTTATAGCTTTATTTACTTTATTTCTATGTCTATTAGGCTTAGTCGCAGTTATAAGGGTCAAGATTAGGCTCCTTAGACCGTATGACCATGCTGCGGCTAGTTTATAGAATAGAATTAGATAATGGATGATATCAGGTTATCTAATGCTTTGTTTCACGAGCTAATTGGGTCTGTAACTGACAATTGTCTCTGATGTTTCTAACTGTGTACTGGTGTGCGGTGCGCAACCTGTGGAAGTGCTTCTTGTCCATAGTAGTGGCCCACGGGATTTTGTCTGTTGCGTACGGCCCCCTCATGGCGCCTTTAGTATTAGTCAAAAATGATCACTATTTTGTCTAGTATTATTGTCCCTTTTCAGGGCAACAAAACAAATATACTATTGATTGCTCAGGCAGTACTAATTAGGAATTGACAGGCCGTAGTATCTGTAAGCATCTAGATTCCTGGTAGTTCACCGTTTACTAGTTGTAAAATAATGGTTTATCTTTTAGGAGCTTATAACATTGTAGTGTCTAACTCTCTATGGAGTTAACTCAAGCTAGATAGCTCATGTTAATTACCGCCCTTGTAGCTCCTTAAACTGAGACTAAATTTATGTGGCTTATTTCTTTATATTTGAAATTATGTGTTGTAGTTGGAAGCCTCACAGTAAGCTGGCTGGAGTAGAATTATCTAGGATAATTTTGTAATTAGATTTGATTACCGCCACTAATTTATATTGCCTTAGAGTTGCTGCCTTTCATCCTATTTGATGACTTTAGTAATTGTCCTGCTTTAACGAGTTACAAGCTTTCTTATTTACACCTATGACCTATATGTGTGGGTTATAGGGTGTACCTGGGTGCTTCACACCTGATGCTCCTTTGTCGAGCTATTTATATTATAGTAGCCGTTTATATTCTCATGTTTAAACAATGGATGGTTTGAATAATTAATACCTATAGTTCTATGTAATTCCTTTTGAAAGGTTTGAATATTAATAAACTGATTTGTTAAACTTGTAAATCATTCCTATACTTTGTTCCTTCCAATGAGTGTTGTAGCATGTGTAACTTTTCCACCTTTCCTACCGTAGATAAGGTATAGCGCTGATAAGTGTTAAAACTCTAAACATGGGAGTTTTCGATGTATGTGATTACCTATTTATGCTTTACATAAGACAAACTCTCTTGAAAATCTTGCTATACCAATTAGACGATTATTGTAGTTTGTAGAACCCTCAAAAATGTTGGAGTGTATACGTCAGGAAGAAACTGGTTTAGAACCTAGAAGCCCCATTATTTCTAGAGCAGGCTAGCTTGCAGCGGTTTTTTTAGCACCACGTCTTACTACTCGTTTGGGTTATACGCTTATATACTAATTACACTAATGGGTTAGTAAGGTTTAATTTAGAGGAAGTGTGTCCACATTTGTGTGTCCACATTTGTGTATAAAGGAAAAGTGAGAAACCATTTAAGAAAAACCACCCTCAGTACACCCGAGCGGGATCAAACCACGATCTTCCCGTCATTGGCAGTCTAGTCTATTGCGAGAGATGCGCCGTATACCATGCGGCCATCGAAGCGGGTCTCGGAACAATCATTGACTGGTTTTAAGTAATAGAATAACATATCCCCACCAGGATCGCTAGTGTTGTCCAACATCAATAAATAATGCTTCACTTTAGCTTCTCCTTTTAATAACTCTTTCCCCTGCCGCAAAAAACAGACGACCCTGAAGGAGAGGATGGAAAGAAGATAATGCGACCTCCTTAGTCACACCACCCTATAAGTGCTTTCTATGAAACTAATGCTTAAATTTTATAGAGCCGTATTTAATTTTATCCATTTGCTAGTGTGTTCTTAGTGGATAAACGGCTGGGTCATCCTGAAAACCTCACGAGACGCTAATGCCAGGAATAACAGTTTAAGAAAATACAAAGTTTCATGCTGTCAATAATTACATTTTACTATACTTTAAGTACTATTTTATAGATATTGATCCCATCCATCAAACGTGACAGCTGCAGATTATATGACTTGACGTATGTTTATGAACGAAGCTTTACTAACTTTTATGACTGTCTGATACTGTATTTCCTACCAACATAGATATCCATGGTCTCTAGGTTTTTTTTTAATATCACGCGATTATTTTTGTTGCACTGCTATATTCGCCTCTTCGCTGTTGAAAGTCGCGCAATCCACAGTAAATTACTGCGTTGCTAAAGTTAACACCAACGCCGAGATTAGGACCGATGAAGCCAGAGTTATGCAAATACATGCTAAACTCCACGCCAGCGCTAGCGACAACAAAAGCTAGAGTTAAGCTGTTATACCCTGTTTATGGGGGGAATGGTGATCTGAAAGGCCTTTTCCCTTACCAGAATTCTATTATATATTAGATATTGGTAGGAAAAAAGACCTTTCAGGTCTTACTTCTTAATATAGGTGGATGGGGTATAAAAATTAAAGTCGATGCCAAAGCAAGCAGCCGCTGAAGCTAGAGATAAAGTCAAATCCAGAACCAAGGCTGATGTCAGGACGAAGTGAATGAATTATAATGTCAACGTCAGAGTACGTCAACGCCAGAATTACCAACCCAGTTGATAGTGAGAATACTTCATCGAGTGAACGATTAGCTCTAGCACCGATAAACCTTTGATTTAGTGAGTCCGATGTTCGATCCGATTTGAATAGATGGATTTTTATCACATTTACACTGTGTGTTTCTCCTTTTCTCGCCAGAAGAATAGTGTAACATTGCCTTGAAATCCTCAAGTCTCATCCTGATCCCTTCACTCGGAAAGTTTTTTTATTGGTACTGGTACTAGAAATAGCGGCTTACGGAAGAAGTTATAGAGTGACTACTGTCGTCTCAGGAACGCAGTCTTTTTGTCTGGGACACGACTCACTTGGGTTGTGGACATTCTAAGGACTTTTTTTTTATCGACAGTTACGCTTTTCATTTATTTATGCGTCAAATCATGAGATCAGAAGTCATCACTTTTGATAAAGAGTAATCATACCTATAAAATAATAAAAATAATAAATAATAATAATAATAATAATAATACTTAGCACCGCGGGTTATACGCTTAAGTACTAACTATGTTGATGTGTTAGGAATTGGGAAGGTTGAATATAGAGGAAATGAACCCGCATTTACGTGGAAGAGTGGAAAACCATTTGGGTAAAACCAACCCCCCAGTTCACCCAAGCGAGATTTGAACCTCGATCTCCCCGTCCTCGGCAGTCTAGCTCAACACGAAACTAGCGCGTTAGCTAACTCCACGACAGAGGCGGGTAACAATAATAAATAATAGTTGGCTCACCAGTTCGAAGCGTTGCACAAGCAGAGTGTGCTGTAACGGAGGAATGATAAAAGTGAGAGATGTGAGATGAAATATTTTATATTCCGAATTTTTCTTAAATACTTTTTTCTCTGGAAAAATATTATAGCAATATATATATATATATATAAATTATATAAATACAATCAAGATGGCCCAAATTAAAGACGTTTTCGAAAACAAGGTACTTAGGAATATATTAGGCTCAGAAAGGGATGAGGCTATTGAGGAGTGGAGGAGGTTATATAATGATGAGTTACATGCCCTGTATTCATCACAATACATTATTAGTAGGAATGTTCAAGTACTCGAGAATTCGAGTTCAAGTCAAGTTTTAACAAGTGCTCGAACTCGATTCGAAATTATTTTCAAAGCTCGAAAATTTCAAGTTTTGTTTGATTAATTTTAAAGATACTATTTCATAACGTACAGGCGTTTAATCTTATAATTTAAATTTGATTTTAAAAAAATAAAAAAACTATTGTGTCTATCATCAAAAAAAGTCAACACACGACGCCATTTCTATTTGATCCATTATATCACGCAAATGTCAACACGTTTAAACGAAAATAAAATATTGTAAGGTATTACATAAGTATATTTTAAAAAGTATTTAGTTGTTTAATCAATATTAGAATACCAATACGCTTTGTAAACGATTTTACGTTTCATATAGTAACTTGTTATACCAAAATAGCTTTATTTATTATTATTTTTAATAAAATATCTTTACGTATTGGAGGAATTTGTTTTCTATAGGGATTGACAATCGAATGAAAAATGTCGATGTCTCTAATAGATGGTGTAAAATCGATGAGTTAAAAAAAATCGGAAATTTTACTCAAATCAATAAAAAAAACTGTTGCTTATGTGCGTTTATAATAGATTAATACTAAACTTCAATTACAATTCAAACCAAATGTATTCATAAGTTTATTGCCAAACCAAAATTTATATTAATTGTGAAAATAAGCATATACATATATCGGGCTTATGAACAAACATTTTTGCTTGAAAATTATCGACCAACAAACATCGATGGCAAAAAAATCTCGAACATAAAACTTTCAAGATTGACGTTTGTTTTCATTCCTAATTTACTGTTGCGAAATTGATTTTCCATGCCATTATGTATCGCGTGTGACTAAAATTTCAATTTGTGTATTGAGTAGATTTTTGCGTGTCTCTCTCTCTCTATCTCACCATTTCGCTTATTCATTCTACTGTGCTCTGTCTGACAATGGTATGAGACCAGTTTTTTGTGAAATATGTTGGTGGCTGTTAGTGAAATTAATTCAGTTGGTGTAGTGGTATTTTTTTAAATCTTAATCTGATGACCAAACTTTCATTTTAAAACCACAAAATAAGAAACTATTGGATTATTTTGTTCATAAACATTCTAAAAAGTATAAATTAGGCACACACATCAATATTATCATAATTATTTTGAAATACAGTAGTAATGTATGCATTATATACTCAATGCTGAAATCAAACAAATGCATCACGTGATTGATTATTTATGGCAAGCTGATTGTGTCTCGGGTTACTATATATATTTTTTATGAATTAAAGTGAAACATTTATTATAAATCTAGACCTATATGCCTACACCACTAACCTTTTCAAACAAGTAGATGCAAAAAAAAAAAGTATGTTTCTATGTTTTAATTATTACCATGAGAAATAAATATTTCTGAAAAAGTGAGAAGTTGAAAGTGTTAAGAACGAATAGATAAGTCTACTTGTTTTTATCTTTATCAAGACCTAATCTAACTCTCCTTTCAAGTTAGTTTCCTTCCCTAGAACTTACACTACATTACATTATTTTAGGCCCTAATTTGTTTCAACCCAGTTTTTACATAAATTTAAAAAATTAAACATAATATTCAACTAAGAGCAACTATATTAAAGCTAGCTAAACAATTCACTTGAGTTTAGTGAATTGATAGGCCATTATTTTTTATTGTTGTTATTATTATTATTATTATTATTATTATTATTATTATTATTATTATTATTTGTAGTGCAAACAATCAATGCTCAATAAAACTCGAACTTGAGGTTTTCATTCAATCTCATCTCGAAGTAAAAAAATGCCTTCTCGCACACTCCTAATTATTAGGATAATCAAGTCTCGTAGATTACTGTGGGCAAGGCATGCAGCGTGAATGGAAGCATCTAGAACCGTGGCGAACCCAAGGGAAGAGACCATTGGGAATATCTATAGGCAGATGGGAGGGTAACATTAGAATGGACCTGAAATAGATAGGGTGTAATGAGATGGACTGGATATAACAATCTTAAGATAGGGGGGGGATAGGTGACGTCGTTTTGTAAGTGGGGAAATTAATTTTTGAGTTCCTAATTCCAAAGTCTATAGAGTAAGGACGTTAACACTAGAAACATCAAATAAGTTACAATCAAGTAAAACTAGTTCAATTCTCACCTTCGTATATAAACTACAGCGCTTGGTGGTTGAATGAGTCACTAACATCGGGTCTGCTGTAAATCAAATGTATTAATGTAATAAAATTATAATCAAATCTTTTTTTTAAATACATCTGCTTCCTATGGAATTCTATGATCCTAAAATATCAATGATAAAAAATCCTTTTATCATTTGTTTGAATTTAGTATGATTTGATAACAAATCACCCAAGCCAATATTTGATAGATCTATGTATATATATGTAATAGGTTCTAGGAGCCCTAATCTGTCACTACTACCGACAACAAAGGTCGAAGCTGCCTCTGCGGACAATTTACAGGGACATTTTCATTTCCTGTGTGTTGTGATATCAAGGAACTTGAGCTGCACAATCTGCACGTTAAACAATAATAATAATATGAAATAATTTGTGCAAATCTTACTACCTATTCGGGCTATCCGCATATTCAGCTGTATTCACATTTGTATGGAGGAAAGTGTAAATGTTGATTTTTTTTTAATTTAAAAAAAAACACCAACCTCAGTGCACCCAGCCGGGATTGACCCCTGTCACCATCACACTAGACGAGATTGCCCTATAGTCCACGTGCCGGTAGTACTAATACTATGTGTTTTCCTATGTTAAACTACATCCGAGCCGAGGGTCGTGTTTGACAGAGAAGGGGCTGTAGCAACCTGGGGAGGAAGTTAAAAGGCGGCACTAAGCGCCCTTTTAAAAGCCGAAGCGTCTACTGGGAGCGTCAACCCTAGTGTCTCCACCTATAGAGAGCCGAGTTTAATATGAGAGGACAGAAGCAAAGAAAGTCCATCGAATTCTTCCCTCTCCCCCTTTGCCATAACTAGTATTGATCACAATCCGCCACTGTCTGAGCTGTCACGTGACTGTCTCACACGGGGATCAACCCCTAAGCACACACGAAGGAGGGTGAAAGGGGAGTAGAAGGAAGAATAGTATCTTCAGCACTTCAAATATCCTTTATCCTACTCTGGAAGAGTTTTTGTTCGCCAGACAATGACCAGCTAGGTGTTCGTCTTCTTGGACTAAAAAATTCGCATAAAGTCTGCGGTGAATATATTTAGTGGAATCGTCATTGACACAACCTTATCAGACCATTTGGTGCTCCGCGTCTTACTACCCATCCCCACTAACAGGGGTAGGGATGAGGGAACTTCTGATTTGCAGGAAGCGCTCAGTATATGCGTGGAGGGAGAGGGGGAAACTATTTAGGAAAAGTGGTTTCAGTACATCCGACTGGAATTCTAACCTCCATTTTCCCATCACCGGCAAGACAGTTTATTGCGAGAGTGACAGGTTGGCCCACCAATTATAACGGATTTTTAAATAAATTATAGAAAAGGCATAGACTCGATCTACAATATAGAAAAAAATTACGGCACAAAAATAGAATGTCATATTATTAACTATATTAGTTTAATCATAATATTTCATATTACTTATATTATATTGATCCTGGGCAATTAAGAAAATTAAAAGTGTTATTTGTTGTTATTACCATTACTTTTTCTTTCTGCTTGCGGCTCGCTGTTTTCTGGATTGTGCAGGCAGAGACTACCACTATATACTATTATAGTAGTCTCCTTGTGTAGGTCAGCCCGTCAGTCTATACCGCATATTCACACTATTAGGGTAGGGATGGGAAAGATATAATAATAGGAAATGAACCCGACATTTATATTGAAGTAGAGTTGATAATTATTAAGTAAAAAACAAAAAACATCAGTACACCCAACCGAGATTCGAACCCCGACCTCCTCGTCACCTTCAATCCAATCAAGTGTGAGTGACGCGTCAGATCATGAGACCACCCACTAAAGCGGGATATTTAACGTTCACTTTCTGACCAACTGATTTTATCAGCACAAGACTTACACACTAACTTAACAACCAGACCCAACGGGCTCACAAACAAAGATATCGATCTCCTCATGTCTGTTTTACCGGAGACGAGAGATCGGAGTTTGAATCTCGGCTGGTTGTATGTATGTACTAAGGCATCTTTTTATAAATCGTTTCTCAGTTCCCCTCCACACAAATGAGGATAGCCCGGAAGGACAGTAATATGCGGAGCACTGATAACGGGGGGGTTGAAGGATCAGCACGAAAACTTAATACTAGTACAGGCACTACGCCAAGTCCAAGGAAGTCGATTCACCACGATTAAAGGTAACATTCAGATTGCGGCCAATAAAATTGCTTAGCCGTGCCTGTAGTATAACCCAGGATCCTTAGCTCAGTGCCATACGCTCTGCCGACCAAGACGGCGTGCTCTTATAATAAATAAGAAGGCCTCACTGATAATAATTGGGATATTCATTACATTTGTATATGTACAGCCTTCAGCCGTGGCGAGGATCGTTTGGGTGCGTTTCGGACGGCAAACCAAACCTTAATAGGACTTTGGGTTAGTATCAGTCAGATTGAAAGTTTAGTCTCAAATGTTACCAGTGATTCTAAAAAAAAAATACTAAAATCACGGTTAGTGCGCGAATACACCTCCTCTTTTTCAATGCTTTGGTAAAAAAAAAACCACTGGTAGTAAAAAAGCCTATATATATTCTGCGACATGCAGCGGAAGTGGAGAACTTTCATTATTCCAGCCACCTCCCGAAAGCCAAGGGCAAACGCCGGGTAACTCTTTCCGTGGCAGGATCAAATTAAAAGTGAAGTTTGTAGTCATAGTAAAGGCTTCCTCCCCCCACCCACCCACTCTCTCCACACACACACACACACACACATACACACGTGACATAAGACGAGGTGCGCGTACGCGCGACGCGACGATAAGTAAAGGTTTGATCGGTGTATCATGTACGATTGCCGATTAACCAATGTTTGAGCTTTACGCGCTTACATATTTTTAATTTCCCCGTTGTGACCTGGTGGTCTAGGGGTCCGGGGTTCAATCCTCAGTCCCGGCACAGATTCTTCTGATTGTCAAACCCTTCCTTCACCTCTGACAAGACGTGTATTAATCACAACTTGTGAATGTGTGGAATGCCAGGCCTCCACCGTGGTTCGGATTCCACGTTAAACTGTAGGTCCTCCATCTCATCTCACAATCACCCTACCATTACACATTAGCGTAAGTGCGTATAACCCGAATGGGTAGTAAGACGCGGTGCTAATAATAATAATAATAATAATAATAATAATAATAATAATAATAATTATTATTATTATTATTATTATTATTTAATAGTAATAATAATAATAATTATTATTATTATTATTATTTCCCCGTGCACCACGTACTAGGCCCAATGCCCATCCGGGCTATTCGCACAGTCACACTATTGTGGATAAAGATGATGAAGGTAGAACCCATAGAAAGTGTACATGGATTTACGTAAAGAAAGGGCAGAAAACCATTTAGGAAAATAAAACCTAAATACGTTCACCTGATTGGGATTCTAGGTACAACCTACCCTTCACCTGCAATCCAGTCTATTGCAATAGTGGCGCCATTATAGAGGAAAATTATATAAAGTCTGTTCATCGTAGGAATTGTTTTCTGAAAGGCCTTTTCCCTATCAGAAATCTATTATATAGTAGGATATTGGTAGGAAAAAAGACCTTTCAGAGAGTAATTCATACCGTGAATGGAGTATACCTAAGTTGTCCTGCAATTACAATAGTTTTTAAATAGCACCTTAAACGACATGCGAGAGAGAGAGAGAGAGACTTTTTGTAATAATCAATGAATTAATAGCGAGTTCACACATGGGTTGTTAACAACTTATAAGAGATGTGGTGGACGAGGGTAGTTCCGAGGACATAAATCCACATTCCCATGAAGATAAAATGGAAAAACAACAGTAATGAGTGACGTTTGGAAAATCACTACCAGGTAACATCCAGCCGTGATTCGAAACCTGACCTCCTCGTCAAAGGTGACTAAATTCAATGTGAGTCTAACGCCTTAGATCACTCGACCAAAGCTGCAGGTAATAAAATATGACAGTACAAGGAAATCTCATATCGTTATTATTCTAAATGTCCTAGTCTGAATTACCATTAACAGCAAGATCAGGGTTCTAATCCCTGCAAGGTGTATTGAAGGTATTTTTTTCCTAAATGGTTTACCTCTCTCGCTCACGCAAATGCAACCACATTTCCTCCAAAATTCTATCTTCATCTTTAATCAATTCATGTAATTAAATATTATTAGTCTGGACGGGTAGTAGGACAAGGTGCACACTCATTAGAGCGAGTCTGCCGACTGCTTTAAGTTTAACAGGGTTCGATTTTCGGCAGAGTCTGATACAAAAATTAAGTAATTCAGAAATAATAACTTATCAATGGCACAATTTTTGAGGTTTATTTATTTTATTAAATGGTGAGAGGTTTGGTGGTTGTGTTTGACCTAGAGCTAATTGAAGTCTGATTGCCGTTGGAGAAACCTTTAAGAACATTTTGAAAAAATATTATATAGAGTAAAGTGACAAATTTTTTATTTTGATCATCAGAGAGAGCCATCAATTTATTATCGGTGGAAGTTGAAGAAGATAGTTGCTATTTAAATGGCTCCTAATACATACAGTTCAAACTCCAAATTTAATAGGAAGAACCTTGTATGACAGGTGAAAAAGTTTATAGATCCAATTTCACCCAGTCATACGTCAGGTCTTGACACTTGCGGCGCTCACTTTTGATAGATATTATTAATACCTATAAAATAACATTAATAAATAAAATAAGTTATCAAAAGTTGGACACAAAAAAGTATGTCTGTGTTTTTAAAAGTGTATTCATGTCAAAACTATACTGTTTACCTTGTATTCATGTTTTAGTTAGAGAGGATCGTTAACCAAAGTCCTCCCACTACTTGATATTGAATACAATTATAACACGGTACCTTTTAATGCAGTAGTACATTTGAATACATTTCCGATTCCATTAATTTATTTCGAAAATCGGGGACAAAATAAGTCCGGGTCATAAAGTTATATTTCAGGGTCGAATAGTCACCTTAATGTAGAGTAACTAAAATCTACAACGTTTACTCAGATGTAAAAACCATCAAGCCCAATCCAAAGTGGCAATAGCTTCGACGGATGGTTATGGAATATTAAAACATTAAGGTAAAGTTATTGATTTTATCTATCCTAGATGGCAATCCTACTAGGTAATACGCTACCCTTCTAAGAAAAATTATTATATCAGCCTACGACTTACAAACTAACTATTGAACACACAAAACCCAGTCCCGTACTTCTACAGTCAATATAATTATCGTTAAATAGAAAGCCCTAATATAAACAATGTTACACTTCAATCGTTCCGGGAATCTAACCCGATACCACTACCGAATAGATACACGCGCTACCGACTGTTCCGGGAATCTAGCCCGATACCACTACCGAATAGATACACGCGCTACCGACTGTTCCGGGAATCTAGCCCGATACCGCTACCGAATAGATACACGCGCTACCGACTGTTCCGGGAATCTAGCCCGATACCGCTACCGAATGGATACACGCGCTACCGACTGTTCCGGGAATCTAGCCCGATACCGCTACCGAATGGATACACGCGCTACCGACTGTTCCGGGAATCTAGCCCGATACCACTACCAAATAGATACACGCGCTACCGACTGTTCCGGGAATCTAGCCCGATACCACTACCGAATAGATACACGCGCTACCGACTAAGCTAAGTTGTAGGAAGACAATTGAAATATATAAAAATAATATCATGGGCCTTCAGCGGTGCTAAAGCTTACATCCAAACAGCGGTTTATCGAAAGAAAA
>CABFWO010004873.1:5825-26803 GCA_902155825.1 Timema genevievae
GGGGGGGGAATTTGGCCAGACAAATTTATTATATACCTAGCATATTGGGTGAAAATTATCCTTTCTACTCCACAGTCAATAAATGGGTTGCTCATTTTAGGACAGGACATTTCAGCACTTAGCCTATGACGAAAAACTTCCGAAGAGACCAGTGAAAGTGACTGTTCCTGAAAATGTAGGTCTATGATCTTGGAGTATCGAAGTATTGGAATATTAAAAAGATAGTAGGAACCCTAAACATATCTCGGGAACATGTAGGCTTCATCAAATATGGAAGATGAAGAAGCTTTCAGACAGATGGATGGCCAAATTTCTCGATGCTGACTAAAAGCGTGATCAAGTGGTTGCTTCACAGGCCATTTTGGACCATTTAAGGAGGCTTTTTGAAACGGCTTGTTACTATGGATAAAACTTGTATCTATATGTGTTCTCCAGAGACGAAAGAACAAGCAAATAAATAAAGACACAGTTGTTTCTCGCGTCCACAGAAGTTGAGGACACAAAAGTCTGCAGAGAAAGTGATGGCGTCTGTTTTCTGTAATAAAGACGGAATTTTGTTTGTTATTTACTGGAGAAGGGTAAAACCTTAACTGAAAACTGCCACATAACATTTTTGGAAAAACTCAAGCAGGAACTGGTCTCAAAACATCGTGGAAAACTTTCAATAGGAGTGTTGTTTGTTTCTCCAGGACAATGCTTCTCAAACATCAGCCCCCTCATAGTAGAAGTTGGCAAATCTCTTGAAGGGAACGACATTTTTAAGCATTGAGAAGCTAAAATGTGCTATTGATGACTGGTTTGCAGTGAAATCAGCAAAGTTCTTCTTAGATGTATTGAAAAAAATTAGAGCAACCTAGCAATAAGCACGTTGAAGTCAAAGGGGAATATGTTGAGTAAATTATTTTCAAACCTGTAACTTCTTGTTTACAAAGACAAAGATTTGTCAGCCAGCAAGCTATCTCACTTAATTTAATCAATTTTTATTCCAGTATCACTCAGGTAAGGTCGGATTCCCTCGGCGCGTCTTGCGTCTCGCGTCTGCGATCGCAGACGTGGGGTGGTGAGTCGCAGACGCGGTATAAAGTGTTTCCTTAGATGCGTCTCTTGGTCTCCAGTCGTGGGTAATTTTATGTGCAGTACAGATCGTTTCTCATTTATCAGAGTTTTTCAATTTTGTTTAATTTAATGTTCCGTGTTATCTTGTTTTTTGGAATATTGTGGATAAAAAATATTAAATTGATTGACCAACTATTCCTGAGATCTTTTTCCTCCATATTTTGTCCTTCATATTATATTGGTCCCGGTACACTGGCGAAGATATTTCCAAAATTGGTGGGTGCTTTTACACTCCTACAATTAAATTTTCGTCCTCTTCTATGAAGAAATCTTGGACCATTTTCAAAACCAGCTCAACCAAACATAAAACTGTGCCGACTGGGACCTAAGATCTACTCGAATAACGCGGTTCCTTTGAACAACTTTTTTTTCACTAATTATTCGTTGTAAACAACTTCTATTTATTTCCTGTGTAAGCAAGAAATTATGACAAAACTAAATACAACTCTATTAAAACACACGCTTTCTCGGTGGTGCGTCTGCGTCCACCCTGCTCTCGCGCACTCTGGTCGTCAGTCGCAGTCGCCTCGAAGGAACTGTCCACACAACAAACTATGGAAAACAATCCAGTCGCTGGTCGCAGACGCGAGACGCAAGACGCGCAGAGGGAATCGTACCTCGTGCCTCGTTTGAATACTTTGTAGATATATCTATTTTATTTGTTTTGTAAAAATATCTATCTTTCTCTCTCTCCCCCCTCCTTTTCTATCTTTAAATATAAAGTGTTTTATATACCTACGCAGAGAGAGGTAAAGTTCTACAATATATACATGTAACTTATACTTACAAAGTGTTCCTACAAATTAGTGACAAGTCTGTTTTAAATATTCAACATCTCCAGCTCTTATCAAGTATCCTTATATTAGATGGTTACTTTGTAACTAGATATTTTATAATTTACACAGTATCTATTTATTATTATTTATCACCCCGTCTTACTAACCGTTCGGGTTGTAAGCTTAAGTACTAATCACGCTAATGGATTGGGAATTGAGAAGGTTGAATTGAGAGGAAGTGAACCCGCATTTGCGTGGAGGGAGAGTGGAAAACCATTTAGAAAAAACCAGTTCACCCGACCGAGATTCGAACCTCGATCTCCCCGGCCTCGGCAGTCGAGCTCTACACGACTAATGCGTTAGCTAACTACGCCACCGAGGCGGGTTTTACACAGTATTCATTATACATAATTATACTATACATAATACACTTCTGGTAAATGCTACCTTGGATCGACTATGAATATATGTTATTGTTGGGTTTTTTTTGTGTGTGTTTCCCTAACCGTTCGGGCCATTCGCATATATTAAATACGCTAATGGAGTAATGATAGGGTATAATTTAGAGGAAATATAACCACATTTTCATTTAGGGAAAGTGGGAAAAACATTTAGGGAAATCACCCTCAGTACACTCAACCGGGATTAAAACCCCGATCTCGGCAAATTACAGCTCATTGCGAGCGTGGTGCCATAGACCAAGCGACCGCCGAAGCGTGTATAAGTGCAAAATGTTGAAATCACTCTTTAACCACAACATAAGCTCGGTATTAGAATGTATGGCTCATTGCTTACGTGATGTCGTTTTTTTTTTCACTAGGTTTTTTGTGTGAAATTCCCTTCAAGTCTCGTGATGCTCAATGAGGCAAGCTTTACGTCTCCAATATCCACCGCCCCTACTAAGTAGTAGGATGCGTGTTCATGACCCGGTATCGTTGTTGTGACTTAACACTTTATATCGCTTTAAAAGGGGAGGTTTCCATTTTATTCCTTGAATTATATTAGTTTACTTTTAGGATACAGTCAAACAAGAAAAGCCACAGTACTACATGTTTAAAAAACAAAAAATATGTTCTGTGTACGCATGGTCTAAGGTCATGGTCTATCTTGCAATATTCTAGACTGCCGATAATGGGTAGATCGGGCTTAGAATCCCTGTTGGGTGTAATGAAGTTTATATTTAATATATGGTTTTCTACTCTCCTTCTACGCCAATGCGAGTACAATTCCACTAAATGCAACCTTTCTCATCCCTAGCACATTGGCGTAAAGCGTTAGAAACTAGAAAGTTCATTTGCAAACGTGCACTATCTAACCCTATATTGAGCAAGTTCTATATATTCCCCCTCACAACACCCTATCTCTATCTTGAGCTAGTTCTATCCACTCCACCTAATTACACCCTATATCTATCTTGAGCTAGTTCTATCCAGTCCACCTCATTACACCCTATCTCTATCTTGAGCTAGTTCTATCCAGTCCACCTCATTACACCCTATCTCTATCTTGAGCTAGTTCTATCCAGTCCACCTCATTACACCCTATATCTATCTTGATCTAGCTCTATCCACTCCACCTCATTACACCCTATATCTATCTTGAGCTAGTTCTATCCAGTCCCCCTCACTCCACCCTATATCTATCTTGAGCTAGTTCTATCCAGTCCACCTCATTACATCCTATATATATCTTGAGCTAGTTCTATCCAGCCCCCATCACTCCACCCTATATCTATCTTGAGCTAGTTCTATCCAGTCCACCTCATTACACTCTATCTATATCAGGTCCATTCTAATGTTATCCTCTCATCTGTGTTTAAGTCTTCCCAATGGTTTCCTCCCAATGGGTTTATCAGTCAATAACATGAACACGTTTCTAGATTCTTCCATTTGTCCTGCATATCCTGTCCACCATAGCCTGCTAGATTTGACTACCCTAACAATCTCTGGTGATGATTACAGGCTATTCAAATCATCATTATGTAACCTCCTCCACTCTCCATCCCTTTTAGTACCAATTATTTTCCTAGGTTCTTTGTTTTTGAACACCCTAAATTTATTCTCATTATTCTCTGCAGTGGCGCACCCAGGGTGGGGGAGGCAAATGGATCGGCTACTACCCCCTCTTCTTCAGACCTCAAATTAATTTTCAAAAAATTTACCAAAGGACCATTTTAATAGCTTCTAGATGCATTTAATAGTTATAAAATATCTTCGCCTCCGGTGGTTATGGAGCTGTGACCCCTAAATCCTTCTTTTCTCCTAAATTTAATTATAAACACAGCCTTATGGTTTGCCCCTCTCAAAGAAAATTTCTGTGTGCGCCACAGAAGGTAAGAGCCCATGTTTCACAATCCTCGAGGTTCTCTAAATTATGACGTCACTAATCGAGTCAGCGGAGAGGTTCTCGTTATAATCACCACATGGAAAGCTCCTCCTTAATAGCTTCAGCAAGTGTTTCTCACACAAAAACACACCTCGGTACAGACTCGGCTCTTGTCTCGCCTCCTGTTACACGAGGACTCGGGCTACATAAGTGGTCTCTAGCACGCAAGTCCGCTACATTTGAGAAGTCCGCGGTGGTACTTATGGTTTCAATGGAACAAGTACACTCCCTAAGCCCGCAGCGGTGTGTCGTGTAGTCTTTGAGGCGTTATAGACTCGAAATGCAACGGCTCGCTTTTAAAGGAAGGGGCCGGGGTTTGGATCTGGAAGGGTTCATTTGGTTTAAAACTTGCGTTTCAGTAAGTCTTTCCACGATAATTCGGTTGTATCTAGCCTGAGTTACTCTTCCCACCTTACGCTTTAGATCAGAGTTCGGCAATCATTTCACACCCCAACCAACTTAGACACCAAAAGTGCCACTTTACTTCTTTTTTATATATATTTTATAACTATTGCTTGAATATTTTTTTTAGGTAACTCACAACATCTTTTTGAACCAAATGATTATATCAGAACTCAATCTATAAACTTACTTGAATATAACAGAAACAACACCCTGGTCCCGTGCGTTTATTCATCACTGTGAAAGGATAAACCCACTTCACACACTTTAGGCCAAGTCGGGAATTGAACCCGGGGCTCTTAGCTCAGGAAACAGAAACAGTACCTACTGAGCTGAGGACTTGGATTATCCCTTAAATTCTATCTTTACTCAAATATTTATACCCGGCCCCTTCCCTTTTCTCTAAAAAAAAATAGTAAATACAATCCACGCTTTTATATTAAATTATTTTAATTACCAATTATATCCAATCGACATTGGTGGTCTTGGGGTAGAGTGCTTGCTTCAGGATCCGATACCCGTGGGTTCAAACACAGCCAGGGTCAACGGATTTTTCTTGAGGGATAAATATCCGTCTTCCAACTTCCTTCAGGGGGGAAGTAAAACCAATCTGTCCCGTTTCAACTGTGGCATGTAAAAGCACCCTGAAATGTAAGTAAACGTATTTTTCCCAGCAAAGTTGGTAGTAGCTTTCGCACTCACTCATAGGAATTTTCGTGTGCTGATATAATCAGTTGGTTCAAAAATTACACGCTTAATACCATGAATAAAAAAAATAAGTTAAAAAAGATTATGATCGATCAAAGTAATTTTGGTCACACTCAAATATTATTTTAAATTACTTTATATAGCCCAATTTCCGGGTAGATATAGACAACTCAAAGCTCAACTTTTAATGTCGATGTAGTTTTCCTTCGCGACCGGCTGAAAATTTCCGCTTGGCCGACAAGTAGTCAACAACCACTGCTTTGGATTATCACTTGTGTTCAGTGTTAGATGTTGTATGTCTGTTGCAAAACTAAGTGTTAGGACTACATCTGGAATCCCAAGATACAGGCCCAGATATTAAAAAATATAATTATGTTTTAAGAAACATTAATACAAGGGTTATTAGAGTTTTAAAAATATGCTACTACTTGTTATGTGATGTGAATTACGCATGCATCAATCGATGGAACACTATTTGCGTCATCGGGTGGATACTTAGTTAATCTGCTTCAGTGGCCTGATGGTCTAACGCGCTACTCTATTGTTAGATTAGACTGTCTAAGATGAGATCAAGGTTTGATCCCGGTTGGGTGCACTGGGGTTGGTTTTCCTAAATAGGCTTCCACTCTCCCTCAACTCAAATTTGGGTGCACTTCCTCTAAACTAAACCTTCATAATCCCTAACACACTAGTGTGATTTTTATATAAGCGTATAACCTAAACGGTTAGTAAGTAAGAAGTAGTCCCTAAAAGGTGACTTGGTGGTCTAGGGGTAAGGTGTCAGACATGTGCTGGAGGTCCAGGTTTCAATCCTTGGTCCCGGCACAGATTTATCTGATTGCCGAACCCTTCCTTCACCTCTTACAAGACGTGTATTAATCACAACTTGTGAATATGAGGAATGCCAGGCTTCCACCGTGGTTCGGATCCCACGTTGAACTGTAGGTCCTCCATTTCATCTCACAATCACCCTACCTTTACACATTAGAATAGTGCGGATAACCCGAATGGGTAGTAAAACGCGGTGATAGTAATAATAATAGTCCTAAAAAAACTACTTAAAGGGACATCCACTGCTCGTATTAAAACATTACAAAAATAATTGGCAGACCGCAATGGTTTTATAATAGTAATAATACTTATCTATACACAAATAATGGCATGCTGTAATGTTTGTCAATACTTTAAGCATTTATAATCAAGAATACAAATCTAATCAACACCACTACAAAATAATATGACCCACCTCGGTGGTGGACTAATCCAAGGCCGGCATGTAAAACTCTCGGCTCTATTCATGCATGACTTTGTGCGGACCACGGATCTTATGATGACCCAAATATACAATGTGACCCTTTTTTCTTCTTTTTATAAACGTCGAGGAAATACAATATTTTATAATGTGATATTTGTGAATTTGGAATTATTTGGAGAGTTTTAGAAATTGAGGTTGTGTGAGGTTGGATTAAGTTTTAATAGTTGTTGAATATGTGAACTATGTGGTACTTTGTTTGTCAGCATATAAGTATGTTGACAATTAGTTAAAATTAAACCAAACACTTGACGGACCTAAGTTTACGAACACACATTTTCTCAAAAATTATAAAAATGTTCTTGACATAAGATTTAAAGGATTGATTAAATAGCAAAGCTATGTTATATTTGATAGCTACGGCTATAGCCGCATCTAAATTTAATATTTATTAAATTGAAAAAGACAGATGAATACGGGAACTGAATCCAGGACCTTTGTCTCAGCACGCCAATGCTATAACCACTGAGGTATCAGGATTCCCGTGTTCAGGTATCATTTTTCAATGTTAAGAATATAAGACCTTAACACCATTGTTTCAACATTAAATAAATTGTTGCAAATAAACGTTTCCAAGATTTTAGTGAGCGTATACAGTTAAAAAGGGCGTTAATTTTTTCTTTTTATAATAAAAAGATACTATGTTGCGATTACTTTTACGTTAATGGCAGTATAATATTTTGAAATGCGGCCCCTTCATCATTTTTAACATTCAATGTGGCCCCCTCAGCATTTCTAATTTTCAATATGGCCCCCTCAGTAATTATAATGTTCAATATGGCCCCCTCAGTAATTATAATGTTCAATGTTGCCCCCTCAGTAATTCTAATGTTCAATGTGGCCCCCTCAGCATTTTTAATATTCAATGTGGCCCCTTCAGTATTTCTAATGTTCAATATGGCCCCCTCAGTATTTCTAATGTTCAATATGGCACCCTCAGTATTTCTAATGTTCAATGTGGCCTCCTCAGTATTTCTAATGTTCAATATGGCCCCCTCAGTATTTATAATGTTCAATGTGGCCCCCTCAGTATTTCTAATGTTCAATATGGCCTCCTCAGTATTTCTAATGTTCAATATGGCCTCCTCAGTATTTATAATGTTCAATGTGGCACTTGTGATCATACTGATTTGACACGTCTGGTCTAGGGCATCACTCTCGCAATAGACTGTACTGCAAAGAGCTAATGACGGGAAGATCAGGTTTCAAATCCCTACAGGGTGTATCGAAGAAATGTTTTTCAAAATGGTTTTCACCCTCCCTTCATGTAAAGGCACTGGCCTAAATCTCACCTATATAAAGATGACAGCAATATTATTATTATTATTATTATTATTATTATTATTATTATAAATTTGGATACAATTCCTATAAATTCAACCTTTCCCATACCTAACACAGTAGTGTAATTAGTACATATGCGCACAACCAAGCGGGTAGTAGGAGGCGGTGGAATACAAAACATGCATAATAAGAGTATGATAATTATTGTATGCAACACTGAAATTAATATTTTTTATCTAATACTAGAATGAGTATTTTATAGTTAGTAAAATAAAATAAGTAACTTTTTTATCCTACACGGAGATGAGTCATGTTTTGGATCTTATATTGAAGTTTGTATCTTGGAGATATTATGCTAGAATATATATGTTGTTGATCCTATAATGTAATAAATATTTTGTAGAAATCATACTTATATTAAAATTTTGCCTAGCCTCCACTGGAAAAGTGTCTTGTTGAGTCTATAGTAAACATAATTTTAATAATGTGTGTCTGATCATTCGTATCCCATTTGTGGAAAGATTATACAGTGGAAATGTATCGTTGGCCAGGGGACGCGATGCCCCAATATACTAATCGTACCTCCTTTCCGTGGAGGCTCTTTCCATGTCCCTATGAGATGATATGATGGTGATAGTGAGTATGAGGGTGTGGAACCAGTGGAGACACTTACCTTACTTGAGGCTAACCAGACCCATGTGACCGTTGGGGTAATTCCCCTTTGGGGAAAATACCCAAGGTACCAGTCGGGAATCGAATTCAGGACCCTTAGGCTCGTAGTCAGGTACACTGACCACTACACCAAGGGACCGGTTTGTAATAAAATGAGTGTAATTTAGGTACTAAACTGTAGTGAGTGTCATGTGGATAATATACTGTAGTGAGTGTCCTGTATATACTATACTGTTGTGAGGGCCATGTAGATAATATACTGTAGTAAGTGTCCTGTATATACTATACTGTTGTGAGGGCCATGTAGATACTATACTGTTGTAAATGTCCTGTATATAATATATTGTATGAGTGTCATGTAAATACTTTACTGTAGTGAGTGTCCTGTATATAATATGCTGTAGTGAGTGACCTGTAGATACTATACTGTAGTAAGTGTCCTGTATATACTATACTGTTGTGAGGGCCATGTAGATAATATACTGTAGTAAGTGTCCTGTATATACTATACTGTTGTGAGGGCCATGTAGATAATATACTGTAGTAAGTGTCCTGTATATACTATACTGTTGTGAGGGTCATGTAGATAATATACTGTAGTGAGTGTCCTGTATAGACTATGCTGTAGTGAGTGCCCTGTAGATACTATTGAGTAGACAATACGTATATTAGAAATCATACATACCAAACACTCAACCATGCTAATCACTAACCAGTAAAATAATAAAACAAAGCAGTATTGTGACGTAACATACTGAATTACCATAAGAAACGTCCATGACACGCCCGTGATGAGTTCATTATAATTATTAGGCCTTGTCGTAACCAAGGATTCTTAAAGCTTTGTTTTCTCACCTAACAGTGCATCTTGCTTTGACTGCATGGTTAACCGATTTTATTGATATGTTCAAAGTGCAAATAGCCAAGTCAAGTCTAAGAAATAGCCCTTGTAAAAATAATGGTTTAAGGAGAGGTGTAAAAGGATGTGAGCTAGGGCCGTTACTTTCGCAGTTTTTATAAAAGAACTTTTTGGGAAAAATGGACAACATATTAATTTCATCAGTTCTTCTATATTTTGCCATGAGAATCCTGAAACTTGATGAAAACTTTTTCTCTCCATTTAAAGAATTTCTCATCAAATTCCAATATGTTAATTACAGGTATTCAAGAACTGTTGAGAATATTATGCGAAGAAAATTTAATTTAATTTAATCTTCTGAAGCAATACTTTATTTATTTTGGCCAAAAATAAATGTGTCCATAAAACTGCAAAAAAACTGCACTTGACAGACTGAAATGGGCAGAAAATTCCTAAGTCACGAATTAAGATAAGATATGAAATCCGCCATTTTGAAGGTTGTTATATCGTTTGAGAGGACCACAGAGAGATCACCAGAAATGTGTTCAATCAATGTAGTAATTTTAGTGTTATTTGTAGGGAATTATGGGAACTACTTTGTTTGACTGAAGCCCTTTAAGCAGAAAGCCTTTATTCTTACATTATCTTACATCCAACCTTAAATAATTTATAGGCTTACTATTTTATATATATAGTAGGCATATAAATTATTTAACATAAGCGTATAACTCGAACGGATAGTAAGACGTAATGCTAATATATATATATGTGTGTATAGATGTATATATATATATATTATCACCACGTCTTACTATCCGTTCGAGTTATACGCTTATGTACTGATTACGCCAATGGTTTTAGGGATTACCAAGATTATATTTATATAAAGTGTGCCCGCATTTGCTTGGAAGGAGAGGGGAAAACTATTTTGGAAAACCACCCTCAGTACAGCCTACTGAGATTCGAACCTCGATCTTCCCGTCATCGGCAGCATTATCTACTGCGAGGGTCGCACGTTAGACGTTGCGGCCACCGAAGCGTGTTGATATAGGTCTATATTGTTTATTAAAATATAGCTTGAGCACGATTAATTAATTGATTGATGGTTCAATTATTAACGTAAAAGAAAAACTAACCTAATCGTAAATTATATTGGTAGTTCTTGAGTTTTGACATTTATTGATTTGAAATAGGTATTTTGAATAAACGCATTAGATTGAAAATAACGTTATTGAAATTGGGAAGAAAAAAAACACATGGGAACCAACTTTTTAATAGATCCACTTTTGGTTTAGTTGTAAACACAATTATCCTGACGTTGATTCAAGCGTGTGGGGAATTAAAATTGGTATAAGTACCATTAGTTCCGATCATTACACACATTCACAAAATTACCAAAAAGAGGAATATATTACCGCAATATATTCTTAGTGATTGAAAACATCTAAAACAGTAGCTGCCATGTCATGGGTATTACATTGATTATATGACCTTGCTAGCTTTGATGAGAGGGGTTAAAATTTGTCCCAGTCATGCTTCACGTCATAACGCATATTTATATCAATAGCTTATGGATGAGGGAGGCTCTATTTCGATGAAGTGTACCCGCATTTACGTGAAAGAAGAGTGGAAAATCATTTAGGAAAATACACCTCACTACACTCGGTTGAGATTCGAACTTCACATCTCCGTCACCAACAAAAAAAACTAGATGATACCGACGGCTTTGTCTGCATGCTCACCTGTACGGGTATAAATTAGTTGACCCTAAGTTTACAAAGAAAAAATTATTGTTCGTATTTGTATTATTTATTATTTTGATTAGAGTAGATCTATTTTACATGCATATTCTAAAAAACACTATTTATACTAACTCACAACCTAAATACTAGCTTAACCTAAGGCAACACCCATATATTTCGTCATATAATCTAGGGTTTCAGTCTAATAATGTACAAGATTACCAAACATGGAAATGTTGAGGTTAGAATCTCAGTAGAGTGCACTGGTGGGGGGCGGTGGGGAGGGATCCCAAATATACTCCCACTCAACGATAATTCGGGTGCATTTCCTCTAAACAACTTACTATCACCTGCTTCGGTGGCCATATATTCTAAGGCGTCAATCTCTCGATATAGACTGCCGATGACAGGGAGATCAAGGTTCAATTCCTAGTCGGGTGTACTAAGGGAGGATTTTTTCTAAATTGTTTTCCAAATTTCTTCTAAGCAATCTCGGTTACACTTTCTGTAAATTCAAACTTCCTCATCCTTAGCTCATTAGCGTATTTAGTACATAAGCTTATAACCCAAACAAGTAATAGGACGTGGTGCTAAAAATAATAACTGTTTATCTTTACCACAGGGATTTAATAATCATTATATCAGTAGCCCATGAGATAAAATACAGAATATGTCAAAAAATCAAATGTACTGGCACCGCACAGACTTTCTATCTCTTTAATATTAAAATAGATACATTCACGAAAAACTTGTTAAATTTGTTAAATAATATAAACTATCGTAGAAACCAACAAGGAGTATAAATGTATTAATACATAATGTTACAAACACAATGAGAAAATAGGAAGATCTCTGTCCACCAAAGAGCACAGAAATCAACTTCATATTTCAAAGTACTCCATAAAAACAAATATGTTTGCTTGGAACGGATCAGAAAAAATTTGTTTCCTAAAAATATATTCCAAATTAAAATATTTTTATTTTTAATAGTACTAAAACTTTACAATGATAAGTTATTTCGTATCTTAAATACAATAAGTTCCGAATTGAAAATCTCCGCATCCTTTAAAGTGACTTTCGTGTAATTTTCATGGGAAAACGAGATTTTTATGTTATTAATATTATTATTATTATTATTATTATTATTATTATTATTATTATTATTATTATTAGTATTAGTATTATTAATGGCAAGATTATGATGGATCATTTATTAATTTCTAATGAATTTGGGACCTACTTTCATTCCGTTTATAATTCAGTCTTTCCTGTCTTACCCTGCCCCGTTATTGAAACTAGCGCGCCCTTGTATCCATGCCACATTACATCCTTGGATGTTGCTAATGATATACAAAAAATTGAGTTCTTCTAGATGTGCCGGGACAGATGGAATTCCAAATTTTATTGTTAAAGGCTGTGTCAGCATTTTCACCCCTTTGTTAGCCTATATCTTGAATATTAGCCTGTAAAATGAAACTTATCCTCTTACTTGAAACAGCCTGTCATACCTATTTATAAAAAAGGGGCAAAAACAAATGCTTGTAATTATAGACCAATTTCTCTCTCAAGCACTTTCTCCAAAGTATTCAAGAAAATCCTACATGAGCATACTTTTCACCACCTTAAAAATAGATCTTCAGATAATCAACATGGCTTTATAAAAAATAAATCTACTGTAACTAATTTAGTAGAATTTCTTGGGCATGTTGCCCCTCAAGTCTCTGCCCAAGGTCAGGTTGATGCTATTTATTTTGACCAAAGTAAGGCATTTACTTATGTCAGCATAGTATTATTCTCTCTAAACTCGGTAATTTTGGACTTTCTCACTCATATGTAAATTGGTTCAGCAGTTATCTGCATGAAAGATCATTCACTATTAAAATTGATTCACACACCTCAAATACATTTTTAGCAACCTGTGGCATACCAGGATTATAATTTAGGTCCTCTTCTCTTTAATGTGTTTATTGATGACATTGGTAAATATTTGAACTCATCTAGCTATTTGCTGATGATGTAAAAATTTTAAATTATCAAATCAATTGCATAATAGATTTACAAAATGATGTAAATGGTATTCTACAATGGTCTTTTGAAAATGGAATGTCTATTAATAAATCTGAGACCAAATCTATATCTTTTACTAGGAAAACTAATCCTTTCTTTTTTACTTATAAATTGGGCAGTGAAAACATAGTTCGCACCCTTATATATTAATGATCTAGATGTTCTCCTGAATAACAAACTTTATTTCCACTATCATGTTGACCATGTAATTTCCCATTCATTGAAATTACTCGGACTTATTAAATTTATTACTTCATTGTTTAAGAAAGTTGACTGTTTTTTTATGTCTGTACTACGCCCTGAATAGATCTAAGTTAGAATATGCTAATGTTGCTTGGAATTCCATTACCTTAACTGACTCTCTTAGGTTGGAAAACATTCAAAGAAAATTTGTCGCTGCGTGCTGTGATAAATTCTTTACTAACCGGATTTATTATGCTTATGACAGAATTCGAAACCTCTTAGGGCTCCAAACTCTCTTCTCGCGTGGACTTTATTGTGATGCCCTTTTTGTTTTTAAATATTTTCAATAGCAAAATTTCTTGCAAATTTGCCCTTGATCATGTAGGCGTACATATCCCTTCTCGGGCTTCTCGTAATCCAAAATTATTTTTTCTCAATAGGTCTTATAAGGTGAGCCCTCCCTATAGGTCGTTATATCCATAGTGCCAATTCTAGATTTGTCGAACTCGACTTCTATCATAAAAGAAAAGCTAAACTCAGAGAATTATTTAAGGAAATCCCATATCAATCATTTATCATGTAGAGGTTCTGCCTATAATATTTAAATTTACAATATTCTGATTTGTTTTTTGCATATTGATACTGCTTTTAACCACTCTTTAGTTATTTGTTTTTATTACTATTTTTTATTCTTATCATTATTAATTACTATTTTTTTCGTAACTATTCAACAGGCTATAAAATTATTTAGCTATTATTGTTTATCTTATTTTATCGTGAAAAAAAATATATATATATAAATTTTAAGGTACTTGTACACTTTTCAGTGCTGGCCTGTTATAGGTCTTACAACTGTTGGCCAGTACTATAATAAAGGAAATTGAAATTGAAATTATTAGCACCACGTCTTACTACCCGTTCGGATTATTCTCACTTACGCTAATGTGTAGTGGTATGGTGATTGTGAGATGAAATGGAGGACCTACAATTTAACTTGGGGTCCAAACCACGGTGGAGGCCTGGCATTCCACACATTCACAAGTTGTGATTAACACACGTCTTGTCAGAGGTGAAGGAAGGGTTTGGCAATGTTTGTAATGTTAAACAGTGTCTAGATATAAAATGTCATCAAAATTATTAGAGAGTATTTTGAGAACATCTATTTGTCTCTTTTTTTTTTTACCTTTCAGTAAGCTCCCCTTAAATTTAGAGTTATATATCTAAAAAAAATTAAACTCATGGAACCTTAAGAAAACCCTAGATGCCAAGTTTTGGCCCAGTCGGTAAAATGGTTTCGGCTCCAGCCTGAGATACAGACAGACAGACAACATCACAAAAAAACACTTTTTCTGTTTCAGGTGGTCATGAAACGTTGACATTTTATCAAAATCCCGAGTTCGATTTTATTTTATTTTTACGATCACAATGTGCCAATTCCCATCTTATAAACTGAGACGTATTGTATTGTGTCTTGTTGAATGGTTTTAACACTTTGACCAGACACAATGACCCACGACCCAGATAAGAAGTTGGGAAATGGCACATCAATGAATCACAAAGTCTAGAAAACCACCCAACCTAAATATTTGCTAATTTCAACCCAGAGGCTACACTTGTACCACCTACCTACCATCTACAGACTAATAGAGGAACCATAAGAGAATTTCAACTCCACCAGAGAAGTTTTAATCCATCCCAATCAAGTTGGCATTACTGAAGACAACATCCTGTTTAGTCTTACTAATTCTACTACCTGATGAAGAAATAGTGAAGTGTGTGTAAATATGTGTCAGCGTTTTTACTTTTATGTGTGCTCTATTATTTTCCTACTATTCTCTTATTTCATTTATTATAAATTTTTTGCTCAATACACTTTATTTCAAACGTAGAGTAAGTATCCGTGTATATTATTCCATTTATAATCTTTGGTGTATTGTTTCTACAACAATGTATAGACCTATTATTTCGATTCACAAATCTTACGAGTTTTTAGTAGATGTCTATTTTAAGATAAAAACGGGAGGAAGCCTGTGTGGTGCACCGTACCATTTATTTTTATTTTTATTGCTAAGGTATTTGCTATAAAAACTGCATAAAATACCGACCTTAACCAGCGTTCCCTTCCGCCCCACCTTACCTCTGGCAAGTTTCCAGTCAAGTGTCTGGGTCTGACCTGGGTCAACGGACAACACTTTGTTTCGGGGGAGGGGTGCAGACTACTGAGTGGTTATTTCGGAATAGCAGTCTTTACTTTGGCGAGTCGCGGCGAGACGAAAATATCCCCCAGGCCCTCAGAAGAGGTTCAGAGTTGGACAAGGAGAGCGAATGTGATCTTGATGCATTCACATTTCATTGACAAGAGCCGTTTGTATCAACATCCTTCAAAATACAAACCAAAGACCGTGTTCATTGACAAGAGCAGTTTGTATCAACATCCTTCAAAATACAAATCAAAGACCATGTTCATTAACAAGAGCAGTTTGTATCAACATCCTTCAAAATACAAACCAAAGAGCATGTTCATTAACAAGAGCAGTTTGTATCAACATCCTTCAAAATACAAACCAAAGAGCATGTTCATTGACAAGAGCAGTTTGTATCAACATCCTTCAAAATACAAACCAAAGACCATGTTCATCTTATTAAGGTGGGAATATAGGGGACTCGAGAAAAAGTCAGTGCTATCGCAATTTTTATAGAAAATCATTTTTTGGCCAAAATAAATCAAATATTTCTCCAGTAGAAATATATAGTTTTATTTTCTTCACATGGTGACCTCATCAGTTGTTGAATATCTGTCCTGGAATTTAATGACAACTTTTTCTCTTTGTTTAAAAAGTTTCTCGTCTAATTCCACTATGATCATGGCAGATATTCAACAACTGTTGATATCACCATGTGAAGAAATTTAAACTCTATGTTTATACTGAAGCATTATTTGATTTATTTTGGCAAAAAAAGTTTTGCTGTAAAAACTGTAAAAACACTGCTCTTTTCTCGAGTCCCTTACATTCTCACATTAAGAGGAATCTTGCACGTTGTAAAATGGTCATGGGCCGAAATGAGTTCCAAATGAGTAGACATGATTAAAAAAATTAACCCCTCCAAGAAACCCTTCTCCTGCCAAGACACTGAAATATATCTGCTTTGGCTCTTAAGAACTCACTTGGGAGTAAGTCTTTCCAGGGTTAAGACTTATGTTACTCTTGCGCTCAAAAACGATAAAAGTAAAAGGCAATTGAGTCCTTTTAACACAACAGGTAAGTAAAAAGTTATTATCTTCTGTGGGTTGAGAAAACTCCTTTTGGAAAGTGGGGGGTGTAAAGAGAGAAATGAATCTCTCAGACAAGGATAGCATAGTTAAATTTCATTCTTGACACTACAGGTCAGAGCCACAAGTTGTGTTTGAAGGAATTAAACAAACAGATTGGGAGGTACGCGTTTAAATCCCAGATGAGGACACTTGATGTGTTTTTTTTTCATTCGGTGTTTGGAAATTTACTAACATAAAGATTAATAATATAGTTTATATTAATAAGCCGTGCTTTACTCGATCCGCCAAATCTATTCATATATGAAAATATAGCAACTAATTTATTTGTTAAGTTGATTAATTAAAAGTTTCTGTGTCATTTAAATATAGAGTAGTGAAAACTGAACGTGAACAGACTATATTTAGAATAACATACTTGTTACTCGTATGGGCGAGCACGCGGAATAAACTTCAAGCTCACATAGTCCGGTTTTATGGTCACGGGGAGGCTTGGGCTCGAAATCAGACTGGGTGTTCTGCGGGTGATTTTACTGAATGGTTTCCCACTCTCCCTCCACTCAATTTTGGGCAAATTTCCACTCTATTCTAGCTTCCTCTTTCCTACCACAATAGTGCAATTAAATGTGGATAGCCCGAACGAGTAGTAAGAAGAGGTTTAAAAAATAAATAAATTTGTGGCCTCTAAATTAGGTATTATCAACCTTTTTAGGCTCACGACACCCGTGTGATGGGGATCAGAATCTTGTAGCACTCACGTAAGAATTTTCGTAAGCGTTTTGTTTTTAACATTTTTTATTTTTTTATTTTTTTATTCGAAGTAGAATATATCAGAGTAGCATGTTAAACAATTAACAGTGTTTTAATTTTTAACTATTTAAAATTGAAATAAACATTTTTACTTACTTCCTTACCGAGTTAATTAAAAGATATAAATAACAACAAAAAACTTAATAAAATACATAAATTCATTTATAGATTGAAATAGCTATGGAAATAAATAAAATAGCACAATAACGAACCATAATGTGAGCCCACTAAAATTTAAACTTTCTTCTCTTCCCTTATTTTAATTATTTTGTGTTGATTAATTTATTTAAGTTTTTTTAAACATTTACTCCCCTCAAAATCTTGCGGCACCTTTGTCTGATCTCGCGGTTCTTCTAAGTGCCGTGCCACACAGGTTGATAACCCCTGCTCTAAATGGATTAAAGGCGTTCACTTCGTCAACACAATGATTTAATTAGACGACTGCTTTATCATATATTTCTTGTTAGCACTCATTGATGATGTTGCTATTTAAAACACGCAAAAAACTTTATTACTAGTGAACATTCTACGATATTGTTAGTGTTATTTTATAAGTATTGATAACATCTATCTAAAGTGGCAATATCTCATCGTTAAAAAATATATAGTAGCCCCATGGCTTCTTTGGTGCTGATTGACAGTTCACAGCTGACTTCTGACAGTCAACATTTAGGTATATACATAAATTTTGACTGTCAGAAGTCGAGCTAAAGCAGATGGTATTCATTTCATTTCACATCGACTGACAGATCGAAGAACATTGTTGAGTGTGTGGATGTCTGGTTTAAATTTCAAAGATGAAGTTTCGAGTATGTGTTGTTACCATCCTAGTTCAAGTTTTAGCTAACATAATATGGGCGGAAGATTACTCTGGTAAGATTATTTGTGTATTTAACTCTTTTTTTTCTTTTATATTCAATTGTAAAAATCTTGCCGTGGTCGAGGAAATAAAGACCAAAGTCTGCCATTATTGATTGGGTTTCATAACACAGCTGGAAATCAGATTTGTTACATTATCAAGTTATCTGACAGACTGGTTAATAATCCACTATAATTAAGAATCAAACAGTGTATTTTTAAGCCATTATAAAATCTATTTTCACAATAAATAAGTAGAGTTAAGGCCTTACATAAGATTGGCCTATTTTCTTATAAATTAATTTATATTGCTATGTGTGTGTTTCCGATTATAATATTTTAATTTCCGACGTTAACTACTCCTGTCAAGTAGCAGAAAGTCAAGATAATATTTCCTATCATAATTTATTTAAGTACTATTCGATGAATTTTACATAGCATTGAAACAGAAATAATAAATTCTTAAATAATTCCAAAAATCGTCTTAATACTCAACATATTTGTTTTTATCTTGAAGTAAATTTTTTTAAACTTTTTTAGAGACTAAAACCTGGGCTATTCGGTTTCTTCGCAAATATGACCAGCATAATTCTTCCTGCAAGAATGTGGGTTAAAATAATCCATGGAAGCACATGTCTTCCTGTAGTAGGAAACATAATAGGAATAAAAAAAAGTGTATTTTGAAATGCAAATCAATGCTATACAGACACAAAAATTCATGAGTGTTTATACTCCTCAGCGGAAGAGGGTAATTTTTCGCTCCCATTATATTTCGTACATTGACATTTAAGTGTGATAGTGCTTAGAGAACTCGGTGTGTCAAGTTAAGATGGAAGCCATTTCCCAAAATAGCTTTGAATCTATCAAGTAGCCAAAGTCGTTAACCAACATTGAATAAATTATATTTAAGAGAGGCCAGAAAGAAACATTAGTGTTGGTAAAATGGTCATTTAGAGATTACAGTGAACAACGTATCATTTAACAAGGTTAATGAGTTTAAATATTTAGGAACAATTTTAACTAGCAATAACGATATTAGATTGGAAATACGGAAAAAAATACAGTCGGGAAATGCATTCAATTATTCAGTCAGTAAGTTGTTGACATCTCGCCGGCTTTAAAGGAATGTAAAATTCAGAATATACAAAACAATAACTTTACCTGGTGTTCTCTGTGTGTGAAACGTGGTCTCTTAACTTTCATGACGAAAACCAAATTTAGGATGCTCGAAAACCAGGTGCTTAGGAAGATATTTAGTACAATAAGTGATGAGGCTACTGGTAAGTGGAGTATATGACATAATGATGAGTTATATAACCTGTACTCATCACAAGACATTGTCAGGATAGTCAAGTATCGGAGATTACGGTGGGCAGGACATGCAGCGTGAATTGGAGAATCTAGAACCATGTTCAGGGTACTGATTGACAAACCCAATGGGAAGAAACCATTGGGAAGACCTAGACACAGATGAGAGGATAACGTTATAATGGACCTGAAAGAGATAGAGTGTAATGAGGTGGACTGGATAGAACTACCTCAAGATAGGGATAGCGTGTAATGAGGTGGACTGGATAGAAATAGCTCAAGATAGGGATAGCGTGTAATGAGGTGGACTGGAGAGAACTAGTTTATGCTAGGAATAGGTGGCGTACTTTAGTGAGTGCGGCAATGAACTTTCGAGTTCCTAATGCCATAAAGTAAGTAAAATGGTAGAATATATAAGTTTAGCAAATTACTTGGCTTTATTTACATGGTATGTTAGGTTTGACGCTGTTTTTTTTAAAAGACTTAATCTAGTGGTGTAGATATGAGTAGGATATTAATTAATAGGAAATACACCCGCATGTTCTTTCTACTGGGATGGATATCTACAGTTGGAAAGGATTCAAACTAAATATTAATAATAAATATAATATTTTTTTTATCGCCGCTACCTGTTCAGCTTATACGCACATGTACCAATTTCGCTATTGAGTTAGGGATGAGGAAGTCCGAATTCAGATAAAGTGTGGCCACATTTGCATGGATGCCGAGTAGAAAATTACTGAGACTTAAACCTCGATCTTCCTGTCATTGGCAGTCTAGACTAACACGAGAGGGACCATGCTACCACTGAAGCAGGTAAAATAACAATTGAAACATAATAAAATTTAAATTTAAAAAACTTTTTCATATTTGTTTGAAGAAAACGATCGGTGATAGTTTCGTTACGCTTAGGCCTATCAATATTGGAATGTTTTGATTCGAAAGTCCTGCTTACACTCTAATATTGATGCAATCGTTTGACTGGACTAGAATATCAACATTTAAAGAATAATACTCAAACCAAGAAAAAAAAAATGTATATCTACCAAAACTTTTTTGCACCATATCTTGTTAGATTTCCACGCTATCTGCGTATTTACACTGACGGGGTACGAATTAGTACAATCCCATTTTAGAGGAAAATGTATTCACATTTGCGTGAAGGAAGAGGGAAAATCCATTTATGAAAATCTTCTCAGCAGTAGCTTATCTACGGGGGGGGGGG